>CAJNIZ010016836.1:65919-93008 GCA_905231905.1 Symbiodinium pilosum
GATTTTGGGTTTTGGGGTTTAGGGTTTAGGATTTTGGGCTTTGGGGTTTAGGGTTTAGGATGCGGGCTTTGGGGTTTAGGGTTTTGGGGTTTAGAGTTTTGCGCATGACCCACAAAGACCGCAATGGCCTGGGAAGACTCAACCAACCTTTCCAAAGCCTTTTGCGGCGCGCCAAATGAGCCATTGGCTTAACTCCTAGCATCCCGCTTAATCACCTCTCTATAATACTCCGCTGTATTGCCCTGTATAAACCCTTGTATAATTCTCTCTCTGGAGTTTAGACTATAGCTCAAATGGCGAAGTCCCAACGTAGCTTCTTCCCCGCCATTGTACAGCCAGCCTTCTTCCAGCAAGTCCCAGAAAGGACTTATATAATCCTAAACCCTAAACCCTGAGCCCTAAACCCTATAGCCCTAAACCCTAAACCCATTAGTAGGCCGCAAATTGCCATCAGAACCCTAAAGGCTAAACCCAAAAATGGTAAGCTTATGGTTTCGGGTTTACCTACCACTGCTGGGGGATGCATTACAATAATAACAAGATTACATAGTGCCCATGGGTCCCTCCACCCTGGTCACAAGTCAGGACTTCTTCAGGGTTTGGGGTTGAGGGCTTTGGGTTTAGGGTTCAGGGTTTAGGGCTTAGGGTTTAGGGTTTAGGGCTTAGGGTTTCGGGTTCAGGGTTTTGGGTTCAGGGTTTAGGGTGGGGAATCACCACCCTGTGACACTCAAACCTAGGCCCTTCAAGAACAGCGCCTTGATTACCTGCTAAGCTCCTTCGAATACCTGACCCATACGTTAAAACTCCTAGTATCCGCCCCTAATAACCGCAAATCTAGTCGCATATACATTTCCCCTATATAAGCCCCTTGAAGGAGTTTAGACTCCAGCTCACATGACTTTGAGGTCGCTAAGATACCCATCCATGGCAGTCCCCCGCCGCAAACTCTTCACCCGCCTATTCAGAGTACATACGGGATTCTCACGTGGAAATCTATGCCGTAAGCATAAACGAATTTCAGAACCACCAAAGTTGGTTATTCGACGTTGGCACCCCTGGAAATCAAGGGGATTTGTAGAAACCCACAAGCCCTAAAGCCTGAACCCTAAATCCCTACATAAGTCCATGTGAGCTATAGTCTAAGCACCTCGTATCCCCGGTAATTCCTACAATTCTCCCCTAGAAAATCCACCATGGAACCCCCTTTAGGGAGTTTAGCCCCTAAACCCTAAACCCTAAATCCTAAACCCTCTATGTCTATATATATATATATGGGTTAAGGAGTTTACACTGGACCTAAACCCTAAACCCTAAACCTCATCTCTACTTCCACCTCCCCTTCAAGCTCCCCCGGCCTTTTGCACGTCTCATCTCCTTGTCTTTGTGAAGGTTTGTCCTGAAAGCTTCTGAACCTCAGGTGTATAAGGGGAGGGGTTTTGGGTGTAGGCGGGGCTTCAAAGTTTGAAAGTTTGAGAGCTCAAGGGTTTAGGATGGTTTAGGGCTTCAGGATTTTGGGTGACAGATTTTAAGGCTTGTAGAGCTAATTTTGGATTTGGTGCTGAGGTATTTGCTGTTGCTTTGTATGAGTTTAAGGAGTATGTCCAAAGGAATTTCTGAGAATTGCCCGGTTGCCTAAGCTTTATAAGCTTGTGGCTTTAAACATAAAACTCCACAGCTGAATCCTACACTCCAAGTCAGCATGCAAGTGCAAACAAAAAGCCCTGCAAAGACTAACCCCTAAACACTATATAACCCTATATAACCCTCGTAATAGTCCCCTATATACTCCCCCTTTAAGGAGTAACTGTCCTTTGCAAGACATAGTAGCATCAGTCTCCATCATTGCTTGGGGGAGGGAAACCCTTAACGTAAATCCGAAACCCTAAATAGCAGTTTCCATTTTCTTTTTCACTATCACTATATAAACCCAGTAAATACCTTATTATACTCTAGCGACTTCCATTGCCTCTTCCACTATACTCTCAACCTGACAAACCCTAGCCCTTAAACTCCACATGCTTTTAACCTAACTGTAGGGACTTTAGGAGGGACCCCTAATTGGGACCCTTAATCCCATTACCATATATAACCCTTACATAGTCATTAAAATGATCCCTATATCCCTAGGTACTCCCCATATTAACCCCCATAAGCTACAAGGGTCCCTATTAGAGTTCCCTCCTAAAGTCCTTAGACTAACTGCCTCTGGGCGTGAGGGACCAGCCCGTAGCCTTACTGGTGCTTTAGTAGTATACGGTTTTAGGGTTTAGGTTTAGGGGTTTAGGGTTTAGGGTTTTAGGGTTTCGGGTTTTAGGGTTTAGGGTAGTACTTGGAGACTTGGAGGTACGGGGTAAGTCTAAACCAAAGTACAACTCGTATATACTTGTAACCAAGTTATAACTGCATGAGGGACTGAGGGGGCTCAGAATACCCTAAACCATACACCCTATGACCTAAACCCTAAACCCAAGTACCCTAAAATCACCTTACACTTGCGCTGCACGCCCCCAGGCAGATTTTCCATGGGCCCGCTCTCTGATGCAAGGAAAAAAGAGATGCGCATTCTGTTGAATCCCTGAACCCCTAAACCCCTAAATCCCTAAATCCCTAAATCCCAAAATCCCATAATCCCAAAATCCCAAAATCCCCAAATCCCAAAATCCCATAATCCCTAAATCCCTAGATCCCTAGACCCACCAGGGACAGCCCGGAGAGCGAGCGTGCTGCTTCTCAACGTGGCTCAGCTGCGGCTGCGAGCCACGTACAAACAGAAAGTGGCCCTAGGGCTCCCAGTTCCTTAAACTTGGGTTTAGGGTTTAGGGTTTAGGGTTACTGGGCTATGTAACTATATAGTCCCCCTTAAGTAGATAGAATATGGCTTTGGGTATATTATAATAAGATCCCCATATACTCCATATTCCATCTACTTAAGGGGAACTATAGGGTATATAGAACCCTGTTCCCATTACTTAGGTAACTGGAGCCCTAGGGTGGGTTGTTCTTAAGGAACTTGGGTTTAGGGGTTTAGGGTTTGAGGGTTTGAGGAACTTAATTCAAGTTACTAGGTTTAGGGCTTAGGGGTGTACTTGTTATATATACTCCTTAACGGCAGACCAGGAAAGGCAAGGGTTTTGCATCGAATCTTTCAAGTGCCCTGCTTTCTAACGGCCGGTTTCCGTCGATACCGTGCGAAGACTTTTGATGTCTGGAACCTTCGGAGGCATGTCGGAACTCCAGCCGCTTCATACCCTAAACCCTAAATCCTAAAGCCTGAAGCCCTAAATCCTAGGCTCTAAGCCCTAAATCCTAAATCCTACACCTGAAGCACTAAACCCTCAATGAAAATTCTACATCCTAAATCCTACACCTGAAGCACTAAACCCTCAATGATAATTCTACATCCTAAATCCTACACCCTAAACCTTCAGCCCGAAACCCTAACTCCTATACCAGATCTCCCTTAGGCACCAGCCCGCAGCAGTTCCTTTCTCAACTTGGAGGCTTCGTCATGTGCTGCCTTTCCAGGATCTCACTTGGCTTAAACAGGGCTTGGGGATTAGGGTTTAGGGTTTCGGGATCCAGCAATCATAGGGACTGGAAAAGTCGAGTTCCAGGTATATTGGGATTATAGTCTACGGACGTTGAGGGTTATGACGGGATTTTTCACGTTAAGGGTCAGGGTTTTGAATGTGCAGCCCTCGCTGGTGCAAAGGGCACAGGGAGGGGTAGCCAACGGCTATGGAGTTGTGAGACGACGCCTTTTGCCTTTTGCAGATCGCATGTCCGAGTAAACCCACGTTTTGGGGTCATATTATACCCTAGGGCTCCCCTAAATGATGGGAACTGGGCTCTATACACCCTATAGTTACATAGCACAATAACCTAATGGGAGCCCTGGGGGTAACTTTTGCCACTTTAATCTCTCGCGGTTTGCAACTTCGGAAGCGGGCATGTCGCGAGGCCCGTTGCTTTGGACAGTTCCCCCATAAGCTTGTAAGGAAGATTCTCGAAGGTCGAGCCTTCATGCCATGCCGTGTTGTGGAAATTCTTGTATCCTTCCATCTATACTTCTTGATATGAGTGCATACATGAAGACCCTGCAACTCCCTGTGCCTGTGCTCCTAAACTTTGAGACTCAATCTTCAAAAAGCCACCCTGGTGTCACCAGGTCAGCATCATGTTCTTGAACTTGTTGCCCGGCACTCGCTCAAACCAATGCCTTTTCCATGCAAAAGCTAAGATTTCCTGGAATCGCTTCGTCTGAGCCTTCAAGGCCTGAAAGCCTCTTGTAGCCCCAGTAATGCCACATGTTCCCCAGACCCTAAACCCCAAATCCTAGGCCCGAAGCCCCCAAACCTACACTCTTAACCCCAGCCCCCCAAAACTCTGAGCCGCAATTCACGTTAAGGTCTTTTTTAGGGTACCCTATACCAGAACCTTGCAATAAGTCTAAACACCAGACTAGCGATTGCTAGTTATCCAAATGAACCACACCAGTTTCTATGTCATTTTCCATGTTCAATTCGGTTTGATTCTCCATTATTCCCCTTAGACCATATAACCCCTACATCCTCAAACCCTATGTGAGCTATAGTCAATATTTCCTACATACTGTAATGGACATCATCGGTTCCTTACTACGGACCATATTCTGAGGGACTATACTAAACTGCAACAGGGACTTCAATGTCCACTGTTAAGGCATACATGGCCTGTATATTTCGGCCTTTACATGAAACCCCTAAACCCTAACCATCACCATTATATCCCTAAACCGAATATATGCTTTTTGGTATTTCAGGCATTCCCTAAACCCTAAATCCTGAACCCTAAGCCCTAAACCCTATATACCCCCATATAGCCCCTATAAACCCCCTTTGAAAGGTACTTAATATATACATGGAACCCTCAAAAAGGTAGCCTTCTGGAGCTGCTCCATCTCAGCCTGCCAGTCTGGTCCGCTGGGCTTGGATATGCATTGGCTTCTACTCTAATATCCAATAAATATACTATAATGTAGTACAATATACAACAGTATACTATATCACCCAAAATCAATTAGGGGTACTTTGAGGGTTCAGGGTTTAGGCTAGGGTTTAGTGTTTAAGGGACTTGAGGGGTTTCTGAAAACAGTAAGGTTTAGGGTTAAGGGGTTTAGGGTTTAGGGGCCTTTAGAAACCCTAAGGATGTATATTGTGGTGTACATTGAGGATCTGTATTGGGGGCTTCATTTCAGAAAGAGCAATAGGGAGATATTGTGGTTATAGGGTTTCCGAAAATTAGGCGTACCTTTCTGAGGGTCCCTATACCCTGGATTATACTTCTCCTCAAGAAAGGGACAATGCCGCACGTGGCTTGTGGAGTGAGTGTCCACTGATCTTTTCATAGTGCCCCCTGGTAATTTTTCAGTTTAGGTCTCCATGTTCAGGGTAATAGATGGCCCCCCCAGATACTGAGGTATATAGGGATCATTGAGGATTAGTAGGACTTATTGGGGCCTGTCGGTTTGGAGGTTGTTTATTGGAATGACCCATGGTAGTCCTACGATCTTTATGGCTTGGTTCGAAGAGACTTGAGACTTCCCTGGGCGCTGCAATGCAGCGCTTTTGGTGTACCCTAAACCCTAGACCCTAAACCCTAAACTCACCAATAGCGGAGAGTCGTGTGAACAAGCAAGCCGACAAGGCAACCTGGCAAATGGGTTCATCAAAAGTATCAGGGTTCCAATGTAGTCTTGACCGACTAACTACACGCTATCCTTAATGTAACTATAGGGTATATAGATCCCAGAACCCACCTTTTAGGTAACTCGGAGCCCTAGGGAAACCCTAAACCCAGAATCCATTATTTAGGTAACTGGGAGCTCTAGGGCGAGTAAAGGCGCCTCCTCGACAGCTTCCTCTATCAACTCGATCTGGGCCGGACCAGGCTTAGGGTTTAGCGTGTAGGGTTTAGGGTGTAGGGTTTAGGTTTGGGTTTAGGGTGTAGGATTTAGGGTCTAGGGTTGAGGGTGCACCTGGAACCCCCCAAGGCAGATAGAATAAACGCCTTGTTTTGGATCATTACTTCACATACTCTTAGGGTCTCAGGGTTTAGGGCTTTGGATTTAAGGTGTGGGGCCGGACACCTATACCCTTAGTTTGAGGCTCAGTCAGAGTTCAGGTGTTTAGGGTCTAGGCTTTACAGCCTAAACTTTGGGGGCTGAGAAGAGTTTAGGGTGTTGCATAGGAAGTCCTTTGGCCATTATTCTGTCGAAAACGAATGTTCGTGCACCTAAATTACGGTTTGGGTTTTAGGAACGGACTGCTGAAGGTTGAAGTTTCCCTAAGGGTCCATGTACCCAAATACTTGGGTTTTTGGCGCCGAAACTCAAACCCTAGAATACCTGGAACCCAAGCCCAAACTATCCCAAGCTCCACTTGAAGGTTCAGAGGACTTAGTAGCTTCGCCCTACGTCTCCTCACACAGGTTACACCAAGAAAGGTTAACCACAGTTACAAGTAGGTACGGTACATGTAGCTACCAGCCCTCCTGAACCAAGGGTTACAAACCCAGGTATAAGTAGTTAGTCAATCCCATGAAACTTCAAATGCCCTATACCTAAACCTTGAACTCTAATCCCTAAACACGAGACCCTACGTCAGAAACCCTAAACCTTAACCAACCCCCCATGTATCATCACATAATGCCTGCATGACCCTACTTAATCCCCAAATAATCCTTTTATACTCCCCTAATTGCCCTACCTAAACCCTAAATTTCAAACCCTCCTAAGCCCTAAATCCTAAGCACCAAACTTTAAACCCTAAACCCTAAATCCTAAGCCCCAAACCCTAATCCCTAAACCTGAGGCTACTGCTAAGGTCGGATCCCGGGAGGGCTCTTTGCTCTCGGGCCGGCCTGCGCGATGAGCCAGACTCAGAGCGACGGGTCTAGGACTTGGAGTTTAGGATTTAGGGTTTAGGAGTTCGGGTTTAGGGTTTAGGGCTTAGGGTTTAGCAATTAGGGCTTAGGGTCAACGATTTTCAGCCCAGGCTTCAGGATTTAGGGCTAGCCGTGATGTTAGCTGGAACATGCAAATGCGAGCTGCAGGGTGAAGCTGAATGCATCGCGGCTTGCGAGGTGCTGCAATGGCGGGGTTTAAGGTTAGCGTTTGGGTTTAGGTTTAGGACTTAGGGTTTAGGTTTAGGATTTAAAGTTTAGGGTTTCTGGGTTCTCCAGGGCCAGGCCTTCAGGGGACCTCCAGGCCTCCCAAGGGTCCAGGGGCTCAGGCAAAGCCAACCCTAGATCGTAAATCCTAAACGCTAAATCCTTAACACTAAATCCTAAACCCTAAATCCTAAATCCTAAGCCCTACACCCTAGATCCGAAATCCTAAGCCCTAGAACTGTAAAACCACAACGGCGCAAGACGGCCCCATTCACCATTGAATACATATATATATATATATGTGCGTATACATATGTATATATCTAATCAAAGAGGGTTTAGGGTTCAAGATTTAGGGCGTGGAGTTTAAAATTTAGGGTCAAGAGTTCACGATTTAGGGCTTAGGATTTAGGGTTTTGGGCTCTAGGCTTCAGGGTCTAGGATTTAGGGTTCAAGATCTCGGGTTTGGGGCTGATCAGCACCCCTTGCATGACATGCTCGATGTTCGGCGGTTGCGCCTTGGTTTCTTTCAACTTCAGTCCCAGCGCACGGCACAACTTTTGCGACTCTTTGAACGCACGATCAACTGGTTCGCAGGATCCGAAATCGTCGACGAAGTGAAGCGCAGGCACCAGCAACATGCAGCGATTCAACCATGCCATCAGGTCGGCTACACGACAGTAGGACCACACGGACCCTCCTCCAAACATGAGCACCTTGTGATGCCATAAAGTCGGGCCACTGGACGTGTTCAAGATGACATAGGTGTCCTTGGGTTTGGCCGCAAGTAATTAGGATTCAGGATTTACGGTTAGAAGGTGTAGGGTGTGTCTGTGGATCATACAAGGTTATCTAGGGAGAGTATTGAGCTATCTGTTATGTGGGCGGTATGCAAGGATATCACCCGCCTCATGGAAAACCAGATCGACACAAAGGAAAGTACGACCTCGGAGGGAAAGCTAGAGAGAAACCTTGATCCCATTGCGTATTACAACCCTTATACATTGCATAACAAGGTAGTCACCCTTCCAAATAACCTGCAAGGGTCCTGATTAAGGATACCACCTAAAGCACCCAGACTTATGACAACGTGCGTCCCTTTAAAGGTGATTGAGAGTTTTACAGGATAATGTGTATGTATACGTGGATGTATAACGCTTGCGGTTGAGGGTCTTGGTTTGGGGTTTAGGAAGATGACTATGTTAGGAAAATGTCTACTTCGGAGGCTGGGGTGCGTTTTGGGGAAGTGATTTTTACAAATGCGCAGCGGGGCCCCTTTAGACATAGATGGCTTTGATTCAAGTGAGATAATGCTTTTCTGGGAAAGAACCTCCTTAAACCCTGACCACCCTCAACCACAACCTCCCTAAACCCTGAAAATCAAAACCCTAAACTCCTACACCCTATATATCCCTAAGGTAACCCCTAGAACCCCAAGTGTGCAAACGGCCTGCAAGCGGATCAGGCACTGTGGGGCCGCTTCCCGGCCAAAAGGGCTGTAATAGCCCTGCTGGACCGGAGTCATCCTGTGGACCGAAGGTCTAAGTGGGGGTTTGTCAAAAAATGGGGGGGTCCTAAAATTAGGGGTACCTACTATGAGGTCCCCATAGTAAGGACTATAGTATCTTGGGGTCTATATTGGGGTCCCCCTATTTTGGGAAACCACCAAGTGTTCAGGGTTTAGGGATTAGGGTTTAGGGTCGGGGGTGTAGGGTAGAGTGTTTTGGGTTTTGGGTTTTGGGTTCAGGGTTTAGGGTCTAGGGTTTAGCGTATAATGTTGAGGGTTCAAGGATGGAAGTATGGTCCACGCATATGGGCTTTAGTCTAAACTCACCCTAAAAACCTAACACCGAAAACCCTAACCCTAAACCCGCCCCAAAATCCTAAACCCTGAACCCTAGACTCTAAAACCCTGGACCCTGAAGCCTCGGACCTGCACCTTGAAAACCAAACACCCCAAACCGAAACCCTAAGCCTAAACCCGAAACTCCAACACCCAAACCCTTATAATCCCTATATGACCCCTTTAAAGGGACATTAGATTCCACCAAGTAGGAGGGTCTTGGTAGAGTTTGCGCTTAAGGGGGTACGGCCTAGGACTTTGGGTCAAAGGCTGATCAGGTTCCAGACCTGGGGGACAAGAGTCAGGGTAACCAGCTAGAAGTGCCAGGGTTTAGGGTTTCAGCGGACGAGGGTTTAGGGGTTTAAGGGCTAGGGTTTAGGGTTTCAGGGTTTCAGGGTTGAGGGTGGGGATTTAGGGTTTAGGGTTTAGGGTTTCAGGATTTAGGGTTTAACTTACGCTATCATGAACTCAACTCAGGATAGTAAGCCTAAATACGTCTACATGTTGCAGGGTAATGAAAGTGCTTGTTGCATATTTCCAGTGCAGCCCTTGCAGTAACCTGTCTCGTCAAGGGCGCCCATGATTTGTGATAGGCCAGCCAAACACCTTCAACAATGTATAGCTGGGGTGAATGATATAAAGAGGCTTCGGAGGGAGCATGCGAGTTTTCACAAGATCGAAGCGCGCTTGAATGTACATGTTCCTGTATGGCCTGGTGTTTGTTACGCGTACCCTCAGCAAGGGGCCCTACTGTTTGACATCGTTCCATATATGGTAGACGCCAGTATAGTTCCCCCTAAACTATGTTCCTTATCATAGGGATCCCCACAAAGGTACCCCTAGTTTTGGGAGACCCCCACATGTCTGGTGCCTTTGGGAAACGGCAAGCAGCAGGGTCCTGAAGCGTCACTCTGCGCTGCGACTCGTTTGGGAGCACAGGGTCTTCCCGCCTATGCAGCTGCAAGCTGCGGGCAAAGAGTGTCTGGGTTGTGTTTTCTATGTAATAAGACAAGCCGCTAACACTAACACCTAACAAAGTAGACCCCGTTAACTATAATTTGACGATAATGTGGCCCCAATTGGGGGGTTGGGGTTACCTCCTCTTGTTCTGTATAGAGCGTAAGATTTTTTTTGGCAAAGGGACGTGTTCTCCAGATGCTAGAATCAAGGGGCCCTTCGTGTCACGATTAAGGCGTCAAGGCCCCAACTGTTGGGTTTCGGGTTCAGGGCTTGGTGTTTTAGAATACCCTAAGGCCCGAGGTATGCGGTACTGAATTAGGGCCCTGCAAGATTTCTAGCATCAACCATACATCAGGAATCCTGCTCACAAATTACTCGTGCCTAAAGGACCCCAAAGCAGGCTGACAACACCCTAAACCTCAAACCCTACATCCCGAACCCTAACCCCTAACCCCTTAATCCTAAACCCTATAGCCCCTAACCCCATAATCATGAACCCTAAGCCCTAAACTCTAAACCCAAAGACCTTCCTTTTGAAAGCAGGCTTGAGCAACTCCAAACTCCAACCCAGCATAATCTTACTAGTGCTTAAGGGAGAGTGGGGGAGTGGATCCTTATAATAGGGTTTAGGGTTTAGGGAGTGGAGCTCTATAATAATCCCTATATAATCCCCATACATACCCCTATACTGGTACCTATATTCACGCCCCCACTCTCCCTTAAGCACCAGTAGGTAATCCGCTCAACACCTGAAACTCACCCAAAAAGTCGAGTACACCTGAATTCAGCAGAGAGCGTACATGATGCTAGGATCCCGATGAATTGTTTTAAGGTTTTAGGGCCCCTGCCATAGAATTTTTCTGCAGTTTAATAGGAGCTCACGAGAGTCATGAACTGTTGAGGAGCATAAGAAGGGAGTAAACGAGACTTTGGAGGGGTACATATTGAGGGGGGTGGGGCATGGTCTGCTACAGTGGCTGATTCGCCGGGTTTGGGGTTCTAAAGTTTTATGTAGGGTTTAGGTTTTAGGGCCTTATAGGGTTGAAAAAACCTGTCTCCACAACACTCCTTCACAATATCCCTATAAGAAAGAGTCGCAATCATCAAGTGGGTAGTGTTCAGGATAAACATAGACCCCATACCCTAAATCCCTTAGCTCCCAAACCCGAAATCCCTAAACCCTCACCTCCACAAGGCCTATGAGGCCTACCTTGGAACTACTCACCTTTAACGGGCTATGAATGGTAGCCTAAACCCTATATACCCTAAACCCAGGCTGGACCCCAACGTATGTACAATAATGTCATTTTGATTCTTTTGGAGGTTTGGTTGCCATTGGTTTATGTACTTTCGTCCGGGTAGACTGACTCGCCCAACCCCTTCGGACCCTGAACAGCCTCACTGTGCGTGTCGCGCAGGGCTCTGTTTGTGGGAGCTTGTGTCCCATGATGCCTTGCGGATTCGGCTTTAGGAATAACGCTGGTTCAGCTTTTGGGGTAGTTTGGGGTGTAATTTTTGGAGGCGGTCGCTGAGAAGAGACTCCTTCATGCCGGTGTGTACCGACATGACATGAGTGAAACGATCAGCATTCTCAGGTGAAAACCCTATGAGTTCAGCGTGCGGGGTTCCGCATCAGAATTTCTGGTTCATTGGTTTCATTATTACAGCCATGCACCATAATCCTGAGACCCAAAACACCACTGGGCCCCAACCCCCGAACACCCTTAGCTTTGGCCTTGAAATCCTCAAAAACTTACCCTAAAACCCTAAACCCATGAAACCTCAATCACATCGCCTCTATCTGCTCCAGAACCCTCCAACATTATGTTCAGCTTTTGACGGCTGCGTTCTTTACAAGAACAACCTAAAATCCATTCTATGCTAACAAAGTAAAAATGGATGGTAATCATAGTAAGACTAGTAATGAAACTAATCATCGTAATAATCATAGTACAAGTAATAATAGCAATAATGATCATCAAGTATACCGGATCCTCAGGCCTGAGGACCCCCCGAGTTATGTCAACTGAAGCACACGCACGGTTGAGGGTTGAGGGTTGAGGGTTCGGGATTTAGAGCAGATCGACGTATGACTCCTAGAGCCATAGAATGACCCCGGATATCCCAACTGCTCAGAATCCAAATTACTTGCGAAGTCATCGAGACCCTCAACCCCAAACCCGAAACACGAAAGCGGCTGACCTTCTTAACGTGCTTACTACCCTAAGGGTCCAAGTACCTAATGGTCATATACTTACCAAAAATCTGTCCTATTGTTACTATTCTCCAAATCCCAAGTACCTAATTATTGGGTACATGGACCCTCTGGGCTAAGTCCCCCGACCCGCCAAGTAAAAGCCGCAAAAACCCATCTGGCCTGCTCCGGCCATGCGGGGACCCCGGCCACTGGCCTCAGCTCCCACGAAGCTCTTCGTTTACGGCTCATGGAATCATATAGGGTCATGTTAGGGCTTAGGCTTTAGGGATATTACTTCAATCATGGAGAATCAAACGGAAAAGACAATTGGAAAATCAACTGAAATGGGATTATGCACCATCTTAGGATTTGGGACTGAGGATACTAGGGCTTGGGTCTTAGGGGTCATGGCGCTGACTCAGCTGCACATGCGGAACCACGACTAGATGTGAGTTGGCTGCACGAAGGAGGTTGGTTTGGGGGTTAAGGGTATAGGTTTAGGGTTGAGGATTCAGCGTTAAGGGTTTAAACCCTAAAGCCTTAACCCTAAACCATCCGACCAATTTTTTTGAAAGTGCCTAATTAGTCTTGTATAGTCCGCATAGGAGATACTGCGCTAGTAAAGTACCCTAAGGAAGCTGGGGTGCCAAGGGTCTACCGCAGCGGCCTAGACACGTACCACATACTTTTGAAGCTTAAGGGGGTTCAGGTTTAGGGTTTAGGTATCTAAGGTACCCTGTACCTTACTGTAAACTACACAAAGATTTTAGGACCACAATGTTGGCAATTATTGAGGCCTCGATCTAGAATAGAGCAAAAAGGGTCTGGGTGAACCCTAACCGGACTTACCTAACCAGATGTATTAACAAACCCTGAACCCTAAACCCTAACCCCTAAACCCTACGTCCGTAAACCCTAAATCCCTAAACCCTAATCCCTAAACCCTAAATCCCTAAACCCTGAACCCCTAGACCCTAAACCCTAAGCAAGCCTCCAAAGCTAATGGCAAAGGTTTAGGGAATAGGGTTAGAGATCGCGCTAAGGGATTACCCTAAGGGTCCAAGGACCCGAATAATTGGGTTTCAGGGCCCGAATACTCTAACATAACTGGTATTTGGGCCCTAAGACCCTATTATTTGGGTTCTGGACAATCAGGGTTAGGCTTTGAGGTCTACGAAGAGTCGATGGCTTTTGCAACGTGTCAATTTCCTGAAACCCTAAATCGTAAACTCAAAGCCCTAAATCCGAGACCCTAACCACAAACTATCTGAACTGCTAGACTGTAAACAGCAGCTTCCATTTTTTCCATTACCCCTATATAGACCCGTATATGTTCCCGATTAATAGTTTCCATTTTGAACTGCCGTGATATCGAGCACAAGCCACCAGCAGCAACCTCCATGCCCCCCCCCCAGTGCTTTCAAATGCTCCCTTAGCATCCCGAAGGTCAATAATTACCACACTTGGACGCCAGGCTTACCTTAGCTCCTAGGGTTTGGGGGGGTTATATAGGGGTTATATAGGGATAATGGAAAAGAAAATGAAAACCCTAAACCTAAACCCTACACCCCTAGACCCCTACTATAATTGGGGCCTAGGATTTAGGGACTCCGTGGTTGGGGTTTGGTGTTTATGGTTTCAAGGTAGCCTCCTTAATCTTCAGGACCCCCCAGCCTGTAATAGCAATGTAATGAGAATATCTGAGAATCCCTCCCATATAATCACCCTGCGAAGTTTTGAGCTCTAGGATAGTGACAACTTTTACACACGACTTCCTGTTGTAAGTTGGCAGCGGCCCGAGGTAGAAACATTTGCCTTTGAACATGTTTTGCCGTAGCTGAGCTTTTAGATAGAGTGACATGTAACCTTTGTACATCACACAACTCCAAACGACATGACGGGCAGCAAGCCCCCAAATCCACAATAGTAGTTCCATTTTCTTTTCAATTATCCCATTATAGACCCCCAATTTTACCCCTACATGCCCTAAACCATATATTACCCCAGTGTCCATTTCATGTTCCATTTTCTTTTCCATTTGATTCTCCATTATGACCCTAACATAAACCCTTGAATCCTAGACCCTAAACCCTAAGGCCCTAAACCCCTTAAAAATAACACCCAATAAAGGCTGGAGCTCGCCCAGGGCAGCGGCGGGTGGCATCTGGAGGCTTGAAGCCAGCATTGATACCTTTTTGTTTCGGATGTGGGCGCGGTTTAGGGTTTGGGGTTTTGGGTTTAGGGCTACAAGGTCTACTAGAACTCATCACCTACTCTGTATAAATCTGCTTACCTAGAATTCAGCACCCTTAAAGGCCAAACGTGAGACCTTGCAAGGTCTACGTAGGGATTTGGGTTGGGGCTAGGGTTTGAGGTTCAGTAGTTTCCCAAAGTAAAGGGACCCCCATATAGACACCAACATACTATAACCCTTAGTATGGGAACTCCCAAAAGGGACCCCTGATTTTGGGTTTAGAGGCTCGACAGCCTGGTACTGTTGATAATCTCGGTTGGGGTATGAGGTCTGTAGGGTACTCTACCTGGTGGCGTTCTTGTCTCATGTCGTATGTGAAGAAGCTGGCAGAGGGTGTCTAAGCCGGGCGAAGAACTATCAAGCGATCATACTCATATCAAGCCCTGATGAGAGTACTAGGTGGACTATAGGGATTGGTAATCCACTAAACTACAAGAGCGACCGTCATGTCCAATGTTAAGAGTCGAACTGCTAGCAAACAGAACAAGCATTGCCGTGTGTCAGATAACCATATAGAAGATGGTAGATCAGGATTGTTTCCCTCCATTCTCCTCGCAGCATAACAGCCTAACAAAACATCCGGCTTGCATGAGTGGCGGAAGCATGTCAGTTGCCTGGACCAAACCCTAAACCCTAAACCCTAAACGCAGACGCTTTGACATCGGGGCCCTTATCTCTGATAGAGTTTAGCTTTTAGGATTTAGGTCTAAACTTGAGCCCAAACTTGGGGTAACCTATACGAGGCCAGTTACAGGAACTACTGTTGATGGAGGTAGTCTTGCAGCGCTAGTGATAGTGCGAAAGGCTTATTGGGACAAATGATCAAACATCTTGCGCCACCGCAATTCGTGGCAGCCCCAACGTTAAACAGGAGTGCGGGGTTTGTGTGGTTCATGGTATTATGTGTTAGCATGGGGATGGTGCAAGATTTCCTTATCCACCATATCACTAGAGTTTCTCGCAGCTATCTGGTAGTTTACTAGGATAAAGGGACCCCAATATAGACTTCAAACTGCTGGAATCCTTTTATGGGACCCCTTCCCGCCACATTTGTACTTGCCAAGCCAGATGTTCCTCCAAGTGAAGCCTAGCTCCATGTCTCAGGCAGGTGTAGGGTTTAGGGCTTAGGGCTAAGGGTTCAGGCTTAAGGGTTTAGGGTTAAAGCTAAGGGCTTTCGGTTTAGGGAGTTTCCTTAAGATTGGAGGTATGGGTCGCTGATTTCGGCCGCTGGCCATTTTAGGGGGATTCCAGGGCGCTTTAAGGGCACATCCCCAAATAGGGGCGCATGTGTAGACCCCAATAGACTAAAATCATCATTTTGACGAGTTCCACAAGGGTGCCCTTAAATCTTGCAAACCCTCAATATTCTAGCCCTGTGACACTTGAACATGTTCTGCAGACTGGCCGCTTGTCCATCTAAGTGGCTGATAGCGCGCTCCTGCCATAGGATCCACACAATTTAGCCCGGGCTTACGGGTGAAGGTCCCTTTAGGGGGACCTCCTGGAGGGTTTCTGGTTTGGAGGTAGGGGGAGCTGACTTGGGATTCCCACTCGAAACCCTCAGCAACCCTAAGCCGTAAACCCTACGTAGCCCTAAACCCTAAACCCTAGACTTCCTAATCCCTAACCTTGCTACCTCAAACCCGTACAATGAATGTTAAGCAGGAATTGGGGCTTAGGGTTTGGGGTAATGATTTTGCGCGTGGTGTCAAATTCAGGATCTAGGCCGCTATTTTCTGAGAAAGTGCATCAGAGCAAGGAACGCCGAGACTGTATAGACACTGCACGCATCTATAGTCCTCCTTCAGTAGATAGACTATATGGTATATGGGGATCTTATTATAATATACCCGCAGCCATATTCTATCTACTTAAGGGGGACTATAAACGTAGGACTGCTAGTATTGCAAGACTATTCTATAACCGGCAGGTTCCATGTCTAGGCCGGGGCTCCCACAAGCCAGCAGAAACTCGCACTATGGTTACGCACTGCTGGACACGTCTTAATCCAAGGGTTTAGGGTTTAGGGTCAACCTTTAACCCTAAACTCTAAACACCCTCCCCAAAACGAACACGGAACTCCGCACAGACCCTTGCAAGGGCAGTCGTATTTCTGGACTCCTTGGGGTTTCCATGTGAGCGGGTATAGGGTCCAGGCCGTATACCGAATCCCTAGAAATCCTTAACGGGACTCCATAACATGTTTCAGGGGAGGTTTGGCCCCCTGAGGGCTTTGGGGTCAGGACCGTCAAAGAGATACACGTAGTTCTATATACTGGGATGTATCTAGGTGTATGTAACAATGGCTTGGGTTTCAGGGAATAATGGAAAATTCAAATGGGAAACAAAACGGAACGTGGAGTATAGATCATACCCCTCCAGATGGTCCTCGCACGCACACACACGTTCCAATCTTGCACCGTCATGCAACAGGAGATGTCCATCTTAGAAGGCCGGGAAAGTTACGATGAGGCAGAGGGGATCCATCTTTCTAAGTTGTTTTGTGGGTGCCGGTGGAACCAAGTAAGGCTCTTTTACAACTCCTACAGAATCACACCCTGAAGCCTAAAAACCATACACCCTAAATCCTAGAAATCGCCCTGTAAGCCCCCCACCCCATAATCAGCACACCCCATAATCCTCAAAACCAGAGAATCCTGCACCGTATATGCCTCAAACCCTCTTAATCCCGCATACACCTTCTACCATGTAGACACTGAGCCCTAAATACTCTTCTAGGACCCTATCGGCCCTATACTCCACCTTGGTACCTTGGACTCTCAGACCTTAATTCAGGGTTAAAGGTTTGGGGATTCAGGGTTTAAGGGGGTCGTAGGTTTCCCTAAACCCTAAAACAGACCCTAAACCCTAAACCCTAATCCCTAAACCCTAAAACAGGACCTGCTGCAGGAAGCCATCCAGCCATCCGGGAAGGTCCTCAACTCGTGCTCTAGGGAGTTCCTTAGGGCCCTTAAAAGGGGTCATCAAGGGCCAGGGTTTAGGGCTTGGGGTTTAGGATCATTCAGGGTTCCTTTGGGGGTTCCGACTTCCAGGCTATGTCAAAATTGGGGTCTGCGGATTAGGACTATGTGAGCATTAGTATTTGCAGTGTAGAGTTCAGCGTTCAAGGCGTTCTATAAGGACTGGGGCTCAGGGTTTAGGGCTTAACCACTTCCACAAACTTCCCACTAACCATGCTGAAGACATGTTCCACACCACTATGTAAGTCTATGGGCGGTGGGGCAGCGAGGAGGGAGGGGATTATATATAAACATAAAGTAAAGAACATATGGCAAGCTATCAAAATCATCGCCGCTTTTGGATCTCTAGCACAATATGTCATGATACAAGGCGGAGCAGGCTGATACATGTGCTTGATGAGTCGGGGCTTGTGTACGGAAGTGTGGAAGTGTGGGATAAGCCCTAAACCCTAAATCCTCATATAGGGTTTCTCAAAGTCAAGGGACACCTCAGGGGTCCCTACAAACTAGGAATATTGTACATGGGGTACATAAATCCTCCTCCCCCCTTTTTGGGAAACACCCACGTGGCTGTGAGGCTGGATCTCTTTTTGCCGATTTCTCAGGTCGAGAGCTTAGGTGTAGGATTTAGGGTTGGGGTGAGGACCCTAAACCCTGCCTGGACCCTCCAAGGGAATTCGCTTTGGGTTTTGCATGGCTTTTTTGGTGATGGTTCCCATTATCTGGGACCACCCAAAACGGCAGGACATCGGGGAGCAGCAGGTAGAACCTGTAGCACTCCAGGAAACTCGAATTACTAGCACGCCAACAAAAACTGCCCGCATCCATAAAGCAGCGCTACAACTTCCTGCAAAGAGCTTTACAAGCATATGCTACAGTCAACATTTCCCCATATATTCCCTACGTATCCCTATAAAATCTCCGATAGAAGCCATTGAAAGAAACCCTATATTGGTATTTAATTAACATGAGCTACAGTCAAGGCTTCCCCATGCAATTAACGGACATGAATTCCTTACTGGGACCGTAATGAACTACAAAAGGACATCAAATACAGCACTTCATAACACTAGTTTCCATTTCATCTTACATTTGCTTGTCCATTTGATTCTCCATGGGTGGGGTTATATGTCCATACATTACCCTGAACCCTATATAACCCTATTATGGGAGATATACAAACAACAGTACCTTCAGTGTGTAGGGTCTAGGGCTCAAAACCATGAGAAGGGGTGGAAGAGCGGGGCTTCATTAGATCTAAAAACTTAGTCAGGCGGGGCTGCCCACTGGAGAGTCCTCCGGAATTGGTTCCCTGTGTTGCTCTGAGCGCACCCTCTCCCTAAGAACCAGCGGCTGCCTCGCGGGGCTTCTGCCCTGGTTGAAGACCTGGCGCTACGTCGCGGCGGCGGCGACGGTGGTGGGGGAGTGCGCGCTAGCCCCGCTGATGGGTTGCGTCGTTGACGCTGCCAGGCAAGCTCTGCTGCAGGCATCTGAAAATCTAAACCCCATTCCACCAGGTAGCTGTCAAGGCGTGGTTGACCCCAAACTTCACATTCACCAACCGGTTTCTGCAACTGCTTGCTGCCAGTCTGCAAAGTGGCCTTCTCTGCTGCCACGACATGTCTGTCGACCCATGCACTAACTGCCTCAGAGGAATGTCCTCCAAGTGGATACTGGTCAAAAGCCTGGACTCTGCTTCTGAATTCAAAGGATTGGTGAGCTGCTTTCGTCCCATAGGACCCCCGTGGTACGGACCGTTACGAACCAATCCCCAAAAGCTCTACTATTTTTTCCGTAGCCAAATCCCAAGCACTCAAGTCTTGGGTACTGGGGCCCTTAGTGAAAGGCCTTCAGCAGCAGATCCGCAAGAGGTTTTAGGGGTTAGGAGGTTTATAGTTGAGGCCGTAGGGTGTAAGGAGTGAGTTTGTATATTCCCTGCAGCCTCAACGTATAGGGTTTAGGGTTTAGGGCCGAGCGTTTAGGGCTTGGGGGTTTAGGGCTTGGGGGTTTAGGGCTTAGGGTTTATGGCGTACGCCACTTGCGGTCTACGACTCGGGCTTGGCAGAGACAACATGAGTCCCTGAGCCCTCTATCATCCTTAAACAATCCCTATACTGGGTTGGTGATCAGGAACTTAAATTAAGGCACAATTATAAGGGTATATAGGGTTTAGGGTTTATATATCTTAGGGTTATATATATATATATATGGGTATATGGTACGCAAAAGGGTTTCCTTATCAGAAAAAATAACTTAAGTTCCCTAACAGCAGCCCAGTATATGGAAGTTGGTGCACGGTGTGTATTCCGCCGCGCGTTAAAGTCAACATTTGCGAGTGCAGTCGGTGCTTGGGGTGGGGGGCAGTTCCGCGCAAGCCAACAGCAGATGGTGACAAGAACATCCATGCCCAAACCATAATTTCGCTCGTGTTCCAGGCGCATGCGGTGACCAGAACATCCATGCCCAACCATGCTTTCGCTTCTGTTGCAAGAGCATGCGGCCACCAGAGCATTCATGCCATTCCATGACCGAACCATCATTTCGTTCGTGGTCCACGGGCATACAGTGACCAGAACATCCATGCCCGAACCATAATTTTGTTGGCGTTCCAAAAGCATGTGGTCACTAGAGCATCCATGGCAACCAAAATTTCGTTCGTGTTTCAAGAGCATACGGTGACCAGAGCATCCAAGTCCAAACCATAATTTCGTCCGTGTGCAAGAGCATACGGTGACCAGAATATCCATGCTCAAACTATTACTTCGTTCGCGCTCCAAGAGCATACGGAGCAGCATTGGAAGCGCTGCTATGCAAAGAGCCCAGCGTGTGCGTCGCATGTACAAAACTGTAAGACAGCATGAATTTGAAAGCACCCCAAATGCCTGCTGACCTGCAAAAAATACGAACCCCACTTTAGCGAACCTTCACATTCCTTAGCAGCGGGGCCCCAGAAAAGTACCCCTGATTTCTGCAAACCAGAATCCCTACAAACCACCAAATAATTCCGAATTCCATTCCATTTTCTTCAGTTGCATTTTCCGAAATTGATTCTTCATTATTGGGGGGGGGGGGAAGATGAAGAAATCCTAAAACAAAAACCTTAATCCCTAAACCCTACACACTAAACCCTAACCCCTAAACCCTACACCCTGAAGACTACATACTCCCTCCCTAACCACCAGGGTCGCTGCCCAAGTGGACGGCTCAGTTTCTGCAGATTTGTTAGGGCCGCGGTCCTGTGAAAGTCTAGACTAGTCAAGGTCAGGGTTTGGGGCTTAAGGCTTAGGGCTGAGGGCTTAGGGGTTTAGTGGTTTAGGGGTTTCAGGTTTAGGGGTTGCCGAGAGGGTCCACGTATACAACCCTCAGGTCAGGGAATCAAACTGATACCCCTAGTTCCTTCTGTAATTCTGCTTCTTTTTGTGGGCGAGTAGCCTAGCAGCCGTACAGTCGTATATGCGGACCGTCTGGATTAGCTAAGGTCATGATCAGCATACATGCTGACTGCTAGCAACACCAATGGCAGTACACTCTGAAGGGTTTAGGGTTGCATAACATGAAAATCAAATCGCTAAGTGCACATAACTTTCGGTGCTTCGGGACAAAGTGACCACACATCTCCGGGGAGCGAACATTGGGAAACATTGACAAGGTATCATGGGTTCCCCTGCTGACCCCCCTCTATACTCCACCATCCCTAGGTTCCCCCTTGATTCACCTTAATTAGGCTCTGTTATCCCTAAATAACTTTAATGAAGGAGGGAAACTAGGGGGGCGAGTATAGGACGGGGTAGGGGGTGAATCCATGAGGGTGCGGCCTTGGGGTTGAGAGGTCCCTAGACCCTACACTCTAAACCCTAAACTTTGTGGGCCTTTAGGTGTGCTGAATCAAGAACCGATTTTCAGTGTAACTGTCGGTATTGAAAGTTTCCATCTGGCTGTCATCTTGTTTCAAAGCATTACTGGGGATAATATCCTCAATTTCTACATACGCCGCTCTCTTTCGAGAAATTCCAGAGCATGGACCTATAAAAGATCCTAAGCAACAAATTTATTCGGAATGGCCCTGCAATCTGCGCGCGCCACTAAGCCATCCCACCGCAAAACGATCCAAACGCACTGCGTAAGCTGGTCAGGATCTCCTCATGATCCTGCATTCTCTATAGGGTGCCTGGGATATCTCTTTTGACAAGCTTTCAACCCTAAACCCTGAATCATAAACCACGGCATTTGACATGATCGAAGGTGCCTGCACCCGTTCTAAAGAGATGAATACGCAATAGTCCTGCACTTCCCCAGATTGACAGGTCCTAGTGCAAAACCCAACAAGTACCCTGCATCGGACCTTAAATGAGGGGTTCCCCAGAATCGAAGTCAAGATGGGGCCATCGACTGCGCAGCCCCTGTCCTGCACAGCACGGTATGCGGAGACGGCCTGACTGAATTGCATTTCAGCAGGAAGGGGCGTAGAGCCGAGCACGCGGCCCTAAACCCTACGTAAACCGGGTTGCATGTGGGAGTGCAGGGTCAGATGGATGATTTCTGGCCCCTCTCTGTCCTTAAGAGGGGCGGACTTCCATAGCTGACGCCCAGGAAGAAAGGATTTGCCAGAACCCTAAATATCAACACCCCAAGCCCTACACCATACTGCGTTTAGGTTGGGTCATTCCCCCTTACAGCAACGGTTACCACAATGGGTTATAGGAGTTATAAGAACCCCCTTAATAAGGCCCCTTTAGGACAGTTACTGGGAGGGGGAATGACCCAACGTTTAGGGAGTGTCGTCGAGATCGCTCCTAGGGTTCAGCTTCTTCATTTGGACGATGCTCCCCAAAATCAGGAGGTACCCTTGCACTGTTCCTCCTAAAGCCTGAACCGTGATTAATAAACCCCCTTCCCTTAATAGGGATTATAATAGGGATCCTAATATTTGGGCCTTAAAAGGAGGGGGGTTTATTAAACATGGGTCTACATTAAACACTGAACCCTTAATGATCAGCAAAGATTTCCGCAACATGCGTATCGCTTTAGGCTTCGTATCTGAGGGCTGACCCAAAGGGTCCATGTAGCTTGTTTTGCTTTATTCTTGGGCCCTGATAAACTAGTTATGTGGGAACCCTTTAATGGGGTTTAGGGTTTAGGACACTATATCCCCACGTGGACCCCTTGGGTTGAGGATTCTTCGCCTGGAGATCCAAGCTTATAAGCACGTAGCACTAGCGGATTCAGGGAATGTCGGACCCTACATCCCGTGCCAGAAGCCCTCAACCGTTTACCCACAAATCCCAAAGCATGTAGAATACAGTAAGGGCCCTGTTGGCTGGCCTCAGGGATGTTGAGCCAGTGTTTTACCTAAGCCCTAGACCCTGCTTTTGGGGTCCAGGTAGTGCCTCAAGCAAGTAACCTAGATCCTCCAACTACCCTCTATTCAGGCCCAACCACCCATTATTGTTTAGTAAGGGTTTAGGGTTTAAGGTGCTAGGAGGGTCCTGGTACACATTAAGCTCTACACCCGGGTTGTGTCGAGGAACTTGCCTCCCCAATACTATACTGTATGCTTTAGGTGGACCCCCCACCCAGTAATAGTGACTGTAGGGGATAATAGGGATTATATTAGGGTCCTCTTATATTCCTACTATACCACTATTACAGGGTGGGGGGTCCTCCTAATGTATGCTTCAATGTTCGGGGAATCACCACATTTCGGATCGCCTGGGACAAACAAAAAAAACTGCGGAAATGATGGTTTTAGCTTAGAGCTTTTGAGTTACACTCCTAAACCAGGGTCAATACATGCCAAACTCTGACCCCAAATCTCTCAACCCTAAGCCCCTAAACCGAAAATCCAAATCCCAAAATGATAATCCCGACACACTAGAACCCTTAAAAAAAATCCCTCAACCGTACGCCCGCGCAAGACATCGCAAACTTACGAGGACGATTAGGGCTTAGGGGTTTGGATCTGGGGTTGGAAGGTTTAGAGGTTCAAGGTTTATCATGTTTTGGAGGGGTTCGGGATTGAAATGTTAGGGTTTAGACGTTAAGGGTCTCAAGGTTTAGGGGCTAGGGGAGCAAAACCCTCCAACTAGGCTGACACCTGGCCTATCAATCACTGTTGAGTGCCTATAGCTGCTCCTTACCGGATGCTAACCTGAAGAGCTGTAGGTAATTGGGGTTAAAGGGAAGGTTCAGGAACTCACCAGTCTACCGGGCGTTGCTAGCTTCGAGTACCTTCAACCCTATAATGCGTGGCCCCAACCCCTAAACCCTATGTAGAACTTGGAAGCTACTATTCAAGGTTTGCGGCAGAGGGTTTAGGGTTATTTTAAGTGGATCCCCCCCCCCCCGCCCCGCCCCCACCACCCCGCCCAGTAATAGTGACTATAAGGGATAATTCGATTTTATGAGGGTCCTCGTTTCTTCCTATTATACCACTATTGCAGGGTGAGGGGAGTCTTCCTAACGTAGATCCCAAGGAAAGGTAGGACATCCAGAAACCGGATCTCTGGGTAGGCGTATCCCTCCACAATGCTAATTATAGGGGGATATGGGTTATAGCAGGTTATAACTCGGTTATAACTGGAGTGCTTCTCTACCTAGACATACCTAGCCTAGTTTTGAAGTTCATTTATTCAACTTCCCTGGCACCTTGCGCAAAGCCCTTCGCGCGCCGGCAGCAACTGCTCCTTGGACTACATCTTGCTGGTGTTTCCCGACGGGTCCAAGTACACACCATAATGCCGAAACCCTAGCCTAAAAGATTGATGCGTGGAGCATTAGGGAAACCATGAACCAAAGATTGATATTGGGAGCCTGGGGAAGCCTTAGAGTTCAGTGGGGAATGACGCAAAAGGACGACTGAAAGGCACGATGTAGAGACCGTTAAAATTGATCCATTCCTCGACTCCTCTACGAAGCACCTGTAAAAAGATAGGCCCCTGTAAGGGGAAGAACGAGGGTAGAGACAGATATAGAAAGAGAGCGCCCGGCGCCCAGTACAGAAATAGGGGATGGTTGCTGGCTACGTGGCAGACACGACCAAAGCACCCTAGTTGAGGTCGGGTAAGGTTGTTAGAGTTTGCCCCAGTAGCTGTTCAAAAATCGCCCACTAACCCTGCGGGTCCAAGTACTGAAATATTCGAGTACTTGGGATGTTGGTGCTAGTTCTCATAGCGCAGGTTCTGGAGAAGCGAATGACCATTACTTCCTGGAACCTTGAGGAAATACTCCCCGTAAGACAATTCTCCGAGGAAACAAAGGTTTTTGCGGCAGGGTTCGTAGGGTGATCTCTAGGAGACGGACTGTCCTCGAAAACATCTCTGCGGGTGTCCTGGTCTCTGTGAGGATGGGGGTGAAGGTGTGAGGAGAGAATGGAGGGGTCTCTGAACCTGAAACCCTAAACCGCTTAAAGCCACGGCTCTTTGGCCCTTCTCCAGCGCAAGCACCCGCTTGGTGAGGGTTGCGGTTCCTCCTACAGAATCTGCCGACTGAGCTTCAGGTCTTGAGATTTCAATCTGAGGTTCAGGTTGGGACATAGCTTCGGAACAAGAAACGCCGGTAAGAGTCACAACTAGCAGTACGATTACTCTTCCCCAATCCCTCATTGGACCATGCTATGATCTGCTTCATGCCCCGCCGTCTTCCAAGCAAGAGGTGAATGGGTTAATCCTGGCACGACCACTTGATTTGAGCTATGGTCTAAACTCCGAGTATTCCCCTTAGTAAGCTCCATAATAAGAACCATATAAAGAAGTCCGCTTTACAACCCAATTTAAAGAAGCTTACCCACAGCTTATTTCGGTTATCGGGCTGTGCATCAGGGCAAGCATGAGGCACATTAGGTTGACGATGACAGGGTCGTGCGTTTGGACGACGTTGGAGTCTGGCCAAGGGTTCCCTAAACGTTATGTCCTTAAGCCTGACTAACTCCCAACCCTGGAGCCTAGCTAGATCCAAAACCCTCGACCCTAGCTAGATCCTAAACCCTATACGCCCTAACTAGATACTAAACCCTAAGCCCTATTTTGGTTGTACTCCTGGGGTTGTACCCATCAAGTAACATGAGGGGACTGCCTTGGTTCGTAACAGGGATATATTTGGGCCAGAATGGCGGAACTTTTGAGGGGCACAACCTTGGGGCTAGGGTTAACCCTAAACCCTGAACCCTAAACCTCGAACCCAAAACCCTAAACCCTGAACCCTAAACCCTCAACCCTAAACCTAGGGTCGCGTCGCGTCTTGCGAGGTGCCGCCATGGTCTGACTGTAACCCCATGCCTTCTGAGGCGGCCAGGCCACCCAAACCTACTCCTTCGAGGGTTTAGACTGGGTTCAGGGTTTAGGGAAGTTTAAACCTAAACTCAGTTAGTTAGGTCCATTTTGGTCAACAACACAAATTCATGTTCATTTTGTGTTTTCGTGGCTGAAGGGGTCTTGAAGCTTGGGAGGCCCTGAGAGGCAGCCCTGAAAGGGGTCTTGGCGGGGGAGCTGGAAGCAGGGCCCCCTGAAAGGCCCTTGAAAAAGCCACCTGGGAGGCCTGCCACGGAAGCTCCTGGACAGCACTGGTTGTGAGGAGAACTGGATCCCCGAAGTTGTGTCTTCGTGATCAGAGTTACCCTTGAAATCCCTCGGGCCCCTACACCCTAAACCTTAAACCCTTAGCCCCCTATGCAAGAAACGCACATATCAGCCTTGCACGTATGAAGAGCCGCTTCTCTTTCTGGCCCTCCTTAGGGTTTAGGCTGCTGCATGCCCGCTTTTCCCTCTGCCCTGCGTATTAAGGACCAAGTGCTTGCGGCTATATAGGGGGTTTCCCCAAATTAGGGGTACCATTTGGGGGTCCCAAGAATAAGGACTATAATATTTTGGGGTCTATATTGGGGTCCCCTTGTTTGGGGAAACTACCAAATGACTGATGACACAGGACCAGAAGCTTGGAACTCTTGTTGGAGTCTGATTTGCCCCCCGCACCCCAAACCCTGAGGAGAAGGGCGCACATCAGCTTGCATAAGCCGAGGTTGTAAGAGGAGAAACCTTCCGATTGTTCAGGCTGCTGCATTGCAACCCTGAATCCTGAGAGAACCCTAAGCGCTACACCCTCAACCCTTGTCCCTTGCCCCCATGTAAACCCCCAGCCTCCATGTAATTTTCCATTTGATTCTTCATGCTGCCACCCTGAAAACCCTAAACTCCGGCTCAGGTTTCTTAATATTAGGGCTTACCCCTCAAACCCTATACCGCCAAACCACAATGGGGTCCAAGTTCCTCATAATAGGGACTATACTAAATTGACAGTATCTCATGTACCTCCTACAAAGCTATTCTGTAAGCACTAGTTCCAAAATCCCACGACCACTTGGCAAACCCTAAAGCCTAAACCCTAAAAATCACCTTCAAATGCGCTCCTCCAGGAGTCTCCAGGCCTCCGTTGCTCAGGGCTTGCCAAGGGCTTAGGATTTATGTAGGATTTAGGATGTAGGGTTTTAGGGTTTCAGGGTGTTAGGGTTTAGATCTATGGAGACCAACGTGCAGGAATTCCCTCTGTTCATAAAATCGTGGGAATCTAGTGGGGGCAGCAGTTCTAGTAATTGCTCAAAATGCCAAAAGCCTCCAAACTTTTAACCGACACCTTTCATGGCCCCAAACCCTGAACCCTAAATAGTAGCTTCCATCTGCTTTCCATTATCCCTGTATAGCCCCTATAAACCCT
>CAJNIZ010016847.1:8067-37827 GCA_905231905.1 Symbiodinium pilosum
ATTTTGACAACCACCCATATATTACCTGGGTAGGCTTGGAAGAAGGTTTAGGGTTCAGGTCTTTCGAGGTTTACGGGTTGGAAGTTTATGGTTTAAGCTGTAGGGCTCAAGGTCATCGTCTAGATACAGATTGAGGCTTGAGCTCAGGTATCAGGGCTTCGATGCTGAACTTGTTTTTCCCTACACCCAGAAGGCTCAGGGAACCCTAAGCTTTAACCCTAAACTTTGAACCCTAGACCTTTAACCCTAAAGTTTGAACCCTAGACCTCAAACTGCTTGACTGGTTTAGGGCTCAAGGCTTAGGCCCCCAGGGGTTTGATTAAAACAGAACTACAGGAGGAGACCTTCCAATGGGGGAAGTTTACATGAGCGGACGATTTAGGGTTTAGGGATTCTAGGTCGAATAGAAGGGATATGTTGGGTTGGGCCCCCAAAATCACTAGTAGTGGTCTACTAGGAATATATAAGGGCCCTAATGCAGTTACCATTACCTCTTGTGGTCACGATTAGTGGTTGGGGCCCCAACCTAAGGGATATGTCAAGCTCATGAGTTGTAATGAAAGGTCCCTACGTAATAACTACTTGCCTTAGATTGACGGTTGTCATGAGTTCCCACTGATTCCCTAGCCCCAAGTACGACGTTAATTTTGTGCGTGCACTTGAGATGACAGATTCTGATTTGGCCATCGGAAGTTGCAGTGCAACTCAGGGTTTAAGGCTTAGGGTTTAGGAAAAGATCCAATATCATCATTGTGATAACCTTTCAAAATTTATCATAGTTGGAGGGGCAGGGGGGGCTTAATGAGCAAGCGAAGAAAAGAGACAACTGGCTCTGCTACATGGGTTATAGATAGACTTACTAAGTCCCCCTTGACCCTCCAAGTAGGCCTTTCCAAAAAAAAAGAAGATGCCTTTATTGCGAAAATCCTCGCGCAGGCATGAAAGGAGGACATCCAAATCCTTTAGGGCAATGACAGGAGTCTCCAATGGGGGCCGACCTTACACAAAGGAAAAATACTTCAGGGCTATCTAGGCTTCTGGGGAGTTCTGTAACAAGTTTACGGTACTTCTCTAGGGTCCGGTCTTGGGAGAGCCCTTCATGTAGTTGCCTGAAAGGATTTATATCTCAGTCCCCGAAAAATCAGGCCCCACATGAGGGGCACTATACGGTCCTTTAACCCTAGACCCTACCCCGAAGCCCTGAAATTGGGGCCCCAAATGCTAGCCATGGGATCCTCATGTTGGGGGTTGTTGGGATTTACGGCTTGGGGTTTCGGCATTTTTCGGTTTAGGGCTTAGGGTTTGGGGATTAGGGTTTAGGTTTGAGGTTTGGGGTTTAGGGTTCAGGGTTTAGGGTTTGTCAGCGTAGCTGGCGCCCTAGCAACTTCTAGTGGAATTGTCTCTATAGGGGGTCCACGCCAGGGATCAATCCCTTTTTAGCTCTGGACCTTTTTCGCTTCGCACTCCGCGTGCCTAAGGGGAAGGAATCCTGGGATCAATCCGTACGGCCCCTGTTGCCTTTTTTGGGCCTCTTGGAGCGAGTTTTGGGCTTTCTGGGACCCATTTGGGGCAAATTTTGGGATTTTGCCAACTTTGTGTTTTTGAAGCCAATTTTAAGTTTTTGGAACCCGTTTTTATGTCTTTCGTCAATTTTGGAGCCAAGCGGCAAGTTTCGGATTTTGGAACCCAGGTCAAATTTGCTTAAAGAATGTGCCAACCTGTTGTTGCAACGACCTTTTCTAGGGTTTAGGGTTTAGGGTTTAGGGATCAATAGATATCTGCGCTGGCGCTTTTCAATAGATAGCTGCGCTGGCGCACCTGGGAGCTCTGCTCCCCTAAAATTTAGGGCTTGGGTTTACCAAACCCCCACATGAGCTATAGTCTAAACTCCTTAAAGGGGGGTTATATGGGGGATCATATAGGGGATTATTATGGGGGTTATTAAGGGGGATACTAGGAGTTTAGACTATAGCTCACATGAATCCAGGATCAGCGCGTCGCCCGTTTGTATGGTCGATAGTGAAGAAGGCTAAGCGGCTAAGACTTTCGAGGTATGCTTGATGTAGCGTGAGCCAGAGTTGCATACGGACTAGAAGAGAAGATGGCTTTAAATTCTTCCGACCCTGAATCCTAAACTCTAAACCCTGCACCCTGAAAAGGGAGACCCTAGTCTAGAAAGCGTGGGTTCACATCATATTCAAAAGCACCTTTTCTGAGACACACCAAGCTGTCAGATTAGGGTGAAAACTCTCTCCATCTCTGACAAGTCCATAGCAGGGTTGACTTGGACATTCAGAGCAACTAAAACCAATTCGCATCTAGGGTTTGTAGGGCTTAAGGTTTGGGGTTTTAGGGTTACCCTAAACCCTAATCCCTAAACCCTAAACTTTTATGGCTTATCCACCGATCATAATCTGGATAGCGGAACTCTAGAGGCTCCTAGCTGGGCCATGCGCGCAGTCCTCAGTTGGTTATGTTTCCTTTGAAGCCCCAAGTAAACCCTAAACCCTGAACCCAAAACACGGTACAATTGGGTTTAAGGTAAGGTACAGCTGTAGCTACCCTCAACCTCCACGTAGGGTTCCCCCAAACAAGGCCAAGAGGTCTAGGGCTAAGGGTCGGGCTGAATGTAAAGCCATGATTCATAAACCCCCTCCGCCTAAGGGCTAAGATTAGGATCCCTCTTCTGATCCCTATGAAGGGGACCCCAAACCTCAGACCCTAAACTCTAGGCTTCAGGGTTTGGGGCTTAGGGTTTGGGGCCCAAACTCGTAGCATTTAAACCCTAAACGCTAAACTTTAGGGTTTGGGGCCCAAACTCTTAGCGTTTGAAACCTGAACCCTTAACCTTAGGATTTAGGGTTTGGGCCCAAGCGCAAGCCTTGAGAGCCTTCTTCTGCTGCGAGAAAGGCTGCTTCAAGAGACTTGACATCTCACGAGCAATCTCCTGGTGAGTGTTGGTTAGGGTTTAGGGTTAAGGGTTTAGGGTTTAGGGTGTTGGCCCTAGACCTTTAAATCATTCGGTGCTTGGGATTTGGGTAATAGTAATTATAGTACAGGTTTGCGGTAATTATATGATTATTGGGTACTTGGGCCTTAAACCCTAAACCTTAAACCCTAAACAGTATTGGGTGCTAGGATGAGGTTTGTAGTGTAGGTCTGGGGTTTCCATTTCGGAGTGTGGCTGTTCTGGCGCATTCTGAACTAGCTAATTAGGATTTAGGGTGTAGGGTTCGGAGGATCTCAATCCTCCGATGCAGATCCCACTACTGCCCGTACCCTCATGGCACCCAGTGGCAAACATGAATGAGTTCAAGGTCTAGGCTAAGCCCCGCTACCCTATGAAGTAAACCTAGGATACAGGTAGAAGTTCCCTAAACTGGTGCTTAAGCGGAGCTGTTGAAGCGAATATGGGTATTCTAGCAGGGGTACAATTGGGGGGATTATACGAGCCGTGGGGATAACGTAGCACTCCACGACCCCTGCAAGCTCGTCGTCAGTCACTGCTCTAACCTATTATACTATAGTAGTTTCCATTTTCTTTTCCATCTTCCCAATGTATAACCTATATAACCCGAATATAACCCCAATACAACCCAATACATACTTCCATAGTACTTAACAACGGGTCTCAAGGTCTCTGTTAAGGATTACATGAGAAACTCCCACTTTGGGTGAGAGGAAGCATTGTCACACCCTGGCCCCCTGAACCGGTTCACGGTTGAGTGCTTGGGGCTTGGGGCATGAATTGAAAGTATAACTTGAAGGCTGAAGGTCTAGGGTGATTCATCTCCGTATTTTCTGTTGGGCTTCATTTTCCATGTACTGATAACAAGTTACACCATAAACCCAACAAACCTCTTACTGTCATTCATTCTAATTGTGAACAGTAAGCCTTGAAATCACACTCAACAAAAACCCTGAACCCGGAACCCTAAACCCCAAACCCGCAGCAGCAATCATCCGCAAGAAAACCCTAAACCCTAAACCCTAAACCCTGCAATTCTCCAGAAGCATGGCTGGCCTTACTATCCACTCCTTCATTCCCATTATACTGCGTGGCACGTAGGACCCCCTACTGAGGGTAAACCTTTTAGGTACCTAGAATAGGAGTGTAAGGGACTCCCAGATGGTTAAGGGTCTAAGTAAGGTCCAAGCCAAGTTCAAAGGAGTATATGGAGGTTTCCATAAATTGAATGACTCCCATCCACACCCATATGGACCGCCAAAATGCTGTACTCCTCATGGTGGGCACTCCAATAAGGGATCCCCAGGACCCCTATAGGAGGGATTTCAAAATTATGGGGTTGGGGATTGTACGATAATGGGACCCTGCAACGAACCACGTGCTGATAACCCCCCATGAAATCAGCATCACGAAGCGGAAAGAAAGATTCTAGTAGAAAGGAACTTTGATTTGTCTTTAAGGTTTAGCAACTCGAGGTCTATAGGGACCATGAGGTAAGAACTGAACCCTAAACATCATCCGGAGGGTTGACAGACTTGATGTGCTGTTTTGGGTGCGCTAAATACTACCGGCCGTAGAATTCCAGGGACCCCCAAACAAAAAGGACCATGTTCTAGACAATCCTCGATGTAGATTTGTTCGCTAGACTACCCGCCATGCAAAAGATCCAACCCTACATTAGGACCAACTACAGGAAGGGAGTGTCCAATGGGGGCACTTTAGAAAAAGGGTATGGCGGGGTAGTCTTCGGCAGTCTCTCCCATAGGCACCTGGCTCGCACCCAAGTTGAGGGCGCGCTGGGCTGCGCTACGCTGAGTAGCTGGAATCACCGCTTTTGTCAAACACTCCCAGATTCTGATGTTGGACACTGTCTGGCCATCCTCCATCATGTTGGCCGCGAAGACGGGGTCTCGGTTGTACCTGTCTTCGATCGTCTGGAAGCCCTTTTCCTTGGCTCGGACCAAGTGGTTTCTCGCACGCTCCAGGGTTGCCGCTTCAGGGCTTTTTGGCAACTTGCCCGTCACGTCCTTCGTAGGACGGATGTCGCGGGCAGTCAGCTCAGTGAACCCGGTAACTCCCCCACTAGGATTGCCTTAGAGTCATAACCCCTGAGCCTCAAATCTCCAAAGCAAAGCCCCAAAGTTACATGAGCTGTAGTCTAAACTCCTAGCATCCCCTTAATCAGCCCTATCATAGTCCCCTATATAATCCCCTATATAACCCCTTTCAAGGAGTTTGGACTATAGCTCACATGGAACCCCATATAAGCACTTTTTAGGGCTAAGATTTTCGGGTTTATGGCCATCTACGCCCCTTTTCGATGGACAGCCATCCCGTCCGACGTTAAAACCGTGGAGGCTACCAAAATCAGTAACCTCCAAAACCCTACATGAGCTATAATCATCTGAAATCCTTGTATCCCCCTTAATAGTCCTTGTAATACTCCCCTATATTGTCGCGCATATAACCCCCCTTTATGGAGTTTAGACCCTCAACCTTAAACCCTATAAAACCCCCTTTAAGGAGTATCACTCTCAAACTCACCTCAGGGTCCCTACCTCCTCACCCTTGGCCACATCTCGGTCTTCCGCAGAGGACTCCGCATCCACCACCATTGGCACAGGCCGATCTGGCTCCTTAGTTCAAGAAAAGGAGTTCTTTGTGACAGGAATGAAAATCATGTTGACATTGTTCCATTCAGCCTTAATATAAAAGACATCAAAAAGGGTTCGGGGCTCATTATTGGGTTGGGATACAAATAACAAGTATCAACATTTTCAGTTCATACCAAGAAGCTTTGAACACTTGGTCCAGAAAGTTTGGTATGGGTCTTGGGCTTAGGTTAAGGGTTCGGGCTCAGGGGGTCATAGAAATGCCGCACAATACTAGTATTCATCGTAAGTCTAGGATTTTCACCCTAAACCCTAAAACGCTAAAACCCTAAACCCTAGGATTTTCAGTAGGCTCTACGGCTTTCAGTAGTTTACGACTTGTTGTGCGGTGGTGGGGGGTTCAGTGCTCTGAGTTCAAGCTTTATAGTGCATTGTGTTGTAGCACCTGGGATTTTCACAGTTTCAGATTTATAAGCCCTAAACCAGTATTAGGGTTTAGGGTTTAGGGTGTAACCCCTAGACCCTAGGCCCTTAAACCCTAAGGCAGAGGTGAATAACAAAGTTTCCAGTTTTAAGAAGGACCTCCTATGGCTGGTCTACTAGGGTTTAGGTTTAGGGTGTAGGGCTTCGGCTTTAAGAGATTAGGGTTTAGGGTCTAGTGTATGGCCTTCAGGCCGCAGTCGAGATCTCGCTACCATCCTTACCCTCGAAGTATGCCTTCGGAAAAAGAGGGGGGCTCCCAGAGTTAGGGGTACCTTTTTCGGGGTGCCTACTATAGTATATAAGGGTCTGTATTTGGGTAGTTTAAGGAAACTACCAAGAAAAGGATCCTTTTGCAGCATCAAGAGAAAACCCACACTCAAAAAGTAGGATTCGTTTCCTTGCACAGTGCAGACTCCCCCAAACAAGTATAAGGGATGCCTAAACTCGAAATCCTAAAATCTGCAAAATCCCCAACATGGAGCCGATAAACCCTGCATAACCCCAGCTTCTATCTTACTTTCCTTTATTTTTCTCTTCTTCCTTGGTCTCCATTGTTCATTGTGTAAACGCTCCCTAGCAGGGACCAAGCACACACGCATGGCTACACCTTCACATGCGAACTGTAGCTTCCCTAAATAGGTGGACCCCAATGTAAAGCGCAGTATACATTATGTGGACTGCCAAAAAGGTACCCGTACTTTTGGGAAACCCTAAGCCCGAATCCCTAAATCTTCTCCTATATAGCCCCCAATATATCCCCTACAACCTTCTTGAAAAGGTATCCCTAGCTTTTTCAAAACTTCCAAAACCCCAAACCCTAAACCCAAAGGCCCCAAGCACTACTGAGTGCAGCAGGTGTGCCGGTGGAGGAGCGGGCCTGGCGCGGCAAGCAGAGCGTTTGTCTTCTGATAGGGTTATAGCGTTTACGGTCTGGGCTTTAGGGTTTTATGATTAGGCGCTATAGGGTTATAGGGTTGTAGGGTTGAGGGTTTGGGGTTTCAGGGTTTTCGGGTTTGAGGGTTTGAGAGTTTTAGGGTCTGGGGTGTAAGTTTTTTTGGTAAGATGGGCTTGGTAACCCCAACTCTATAGTTAGGATCTTTTAACAATCATCTGATAGTCATACGCTAGGGCCCTGTCTGGGTTACTAAAATCCGTCTTATCTTCGATAATTTCATGACAGTCCCAGGGCTCTGATTTTGGGGTGTGGGTTAGTTGCTAAAACCCATGATATCTTCGACGGCTTTCAAGGTTGTAACAAGTTGTAGCAATTGGGTGTATCCTATATGTAGAAGCCCCTACTTGGGGCTCCTATGATAAGGACTATAGTAGCTAGGGGATAGCGGCGACCCTGTCTTTTTGGAACTCCCATTTGGCTTAGGTTTCTGTCATGAAGGAATCTTCTGCCTATCTTTAGAATTTTAGGGTTTGCGAGCAAGGGAAGGTTTGCGGCGACATCAATGGCGTGATGTAAGCTCGCATCTGCTTCATGCACAAGTCAAGCGATAGTAAAACGTTGAAATGATGATGGCGACCACGATAATGATGGAGGTGATCATGGGGTCCTTCTGCAAGCGGGAAGGGAAAATACGTAAATATCCCAAAGGCAAATCCAGTAGCAGTAGTGGCAAGAGGCAGGTCAGCAGCAGCATCTCTGTTATTTCTTGCACAAACTATGTCGGATCCCTTTTTTGGGGGGGTTCTTTGCTTGGAAACTATCGTGGAAATCATAAAACAACCCCTAGAGTTTATTTGGTAGTTTGCCAAAATCGAGGGCCACAATGTAAACCCCAAAATGCTCTAACCGTTGTATTTTTAATTATTGGGGCACCAAGAAAGGGACACCTATTTTTTGGTAACCCCCCAAAACAATTTAGGGTCCCCAAAAAGTGTAGAGTTTTCCAGCTGCAGCCGTTCTTTGATGAAAGGCCACGGCATTCTCATGGCGACTCTAAGGCAGAATTGACAATCAAGATCTTGCGTGTCCAACACCCAGACCCATACAGCAATCCTCCCTACATCGTATCTGGAAGGACCGCAAGGGCTACAGTAATCAGGGCCCTGCAAAACTGTTCATATTCAGAATACGAACCCTTTCAGGACCACCACAACTTTTTGTAACTTTTTGCGGAGTCTCCCATACCTTGCTTGTGCGGAGCTTATGTGATGCTCATTTCAACTCGGCCTAGGGATCTATAGTCCCCCTTCAGTAGATAGAATATGGTCTATATGGGGATCTTTTTAAAAAAAACCCAAGGCCATATTCTGTCTACTTGAAGGGGACTATAAGTACAGGGTCCCTCTTAAATACAGGAACCATTTTTCGGTGAAGCATCATGCCAGGCCTCCCCCTCTTTGATGTAAAGTAAAGTTACAGTTCCTAATTTGCAGGGCATTGAGCTCTGCAGGGGTGTTGTTGCCCTAAACCCCAACTGGACATTCACCGAAGCTCTACAATCTGAATTTTTGAGCCCTGGCGCATAAGCCCCAAATCCTAGGACCCTAAATTTCAAGCCTAATGCCTAAGCCTCAAACCTAAGCCCGAAAGTTTAAGTCCTGAATCTTAAGCCCTACTGCGTCAGCTGAGTGTCTCAAAACCCTAAACCCCTAAATCCCCAAACCCTAAACCCCAAACCCTAAATCCCTAAACCCTAAATCCCCAAACCCTAAATCCTAATCCCTAAGCCCGAAATGCCTAAGCTCTAAATCCTAAACCCTAAATCCTCAACTCAGCTGAGTGTCTCAGGAGGAGGAGCCGCAGGCTGAGGCGGAGGAGGCGTAGGCTCCGCAGGCTTTGCGGAATCTGCCTTCGTTCGTGCGGGGCGGGGGGGGGGCGGTTCAGGGTTTAGGTTTTGGGGATTTTAGGGTTTAGGGAGTAGGGTGGAGGATTTAGGGATTTAGGGATTTCGGGGTTTAGGGGTTAGGGATTTATTTAAGGTTTGGGGACTAAGGGACTTAGGGTTTGGGGATTTAAGGAATTTAGGGTTTAGGGCTTAGGGTTTTGGGTTGAGGAATTGGGGGATTTGGGGATTCAGGGGTTTACGGACTATTGGTTACATTTCAGGGTTGACGGTTTGACTACCCAAGGGCCTCCCGTAACGGAGTTACAGGAATCACATAACGATTATGAAAGGTTTATGGCCAACAATGTTTAAGGATCCCTGAAATGAGGACCCTGTGGCTGTCGTATGACTCTTAGCACGTACTTTATTACATCTGGTCGTCATAGGGGCCGTAGTTACCAACTTTTTTTTCCATGCACAGGGCTGAACGTTAAGGATTATAGGAGTCTAGGTTTAGGCGTTAGGCTGCATCTTCTAACCCTCAACCCTAAATCGCGTAGAATTTAGGAGATGGTTTTCAGGACTTTGAGCTTTTAGGTGGTGAACTCAGGGCGTAGGATCCTTGGTTTCAGGATTCAGGTTTCGGGTTGAGTGTTTTAGGGATTTCGGGTTTAGAGTTGAGGGTTCTAGGGGTTTAGGGTTGAGGGGGTTTAGGGTTTAGGATTAAGGGTTTATGGTTTAGGGGTTTAGGGTTGCAGGTTAATGAAGGGGTTTCCTAACTCCCTCATAAGAACCACCTAACTTCAAAGTGACATGATGTAACAGGGAATTTTCCCATCGGGGGGATTCATGACCTTTTCAAAGGTGCCGCATGGGGATCTATGTTACTTTGGGGAAGGGCAGGGTATATAAGCGGAATAAGGTGTTGGGGTTCGGGATTTCGAGCTTAAAGACCCTTAACCCTAAAAACCCAAAACCCTACATCCCTAAACCCTAAACCCTAAACCACATGGGTTTGGAGGCTTGGGACAAGAAAAAAAGGTTCGGGCTTCAGGCCTTTTGTGTGAGCTAGGTTTCATATGCGGTATAGAATCATGGGTTTAGGGCTTAGGGTTTAGGGTCCTTTTGCCACATTGGTTTAGGGTTCACATGGGGTATAGTTTGGGTGTATTTCAGAGGGCTTAAGGCCCAGGACTTATTTCAGCAAAAGTTGGAAGATTATGGTCTTCCCACATGCACACCCTGTTCTTGCAGTCAAGAATATGTCTAAGGAACCCCTAAACGCAGCGGACAAGCCGTCTAGAAGATTTCGCCTCAGTTGACGGATTCTCCATATTACCTGTGCAAAATCCATGAGAAGACGCCCCCAACCACTTTTTTTGAAAAGCCAAATTTATGGTGTAAGGTGTGGGGCCCTAAACCCCAAATCCCTCAGTCCTTTCAGCATTAATCTGAACCCTAAACCCTGCCCTTCACTCTAAACCTTTAGCCCCAAACCCTGAGCCCTGAAACCTTAATCGTTAAGCCCTCGTCTGTAGACTCTTAACCCTATATCCGAAACCCTCCAGCCCAATGCCCTAAACCCTTCACTCTAACCCCCCCACATAGGCAGCCCCGCGAACTAATAACGTCGAATATTTCTAAACGAGCCCCTAAAGTCTCAGCAAATCCCTAAACAAAACAAGCCCCAAACAATAACAGAAACGCCCATCGTCTCTTCATAGTACCTTGATATACATACATATCTTCCTAGGGGCCCTAGAACCCCCGTTGTAAAAACCCCCCATACAAACGAAACCCACCTAGAAAGCAAACCCCTAAACCCTTAAGCATGAACCTTGAAATCCCTCAACGCTTAACTCCCCAAGCCCCGAAACCCTAGACCCTTGAACCCTAAACCCCTAAACGCCTAGAACCTGAACCCTAAACCAAACCCTAGTATCCCCGTTAATAAGCGCTATAATACTCCCCTATATAATCCTCTCAAAGGACTTTAGACCCTAAACCCTAAACCCTATAGTACTCCCCCCTATATGGTAGTTTCCCAAATTAAGGGACCCCCAATATAGACCCCAAAAATACTATAATCCTGTTTATGGGACGCCCCCCCCCAAAGGGTACCCCTAATTTTGCAAAACCACTAAACCCTAAACCCTAAACTCTAAGCCCTAAACCCCTAAACCCTAAACCCCTAAACCCCTAAACCCTGCAACCCAGCCTTGGGCTCCTCCTCATCCTCAGTTTTTTGCTTGGAAGCAAAGCGCTCGTTGGGCCGCATCTTCTTCTTGCTGGGCGGAGCCTTCAGGGTTGGCGTTTCGGGTTGGAAGGTTCAGGGTTTGGGGCATAGGGTTTAGGGTTGGGTGGAGGGCTTAGGGTGGAGGACTCGGGCTTAGGGTGTAAGATTCGGATCTGGGGTGTAAGGGTTGAGGATTGAGAATTTAGGTTTCAAGGCTAAAGGTTTTGGCTTAACAGGCTCAAGTAATAAGCATAGCGGAGCACCAAATGGAAAAGGACATGAAAAGTGAAATGGCAACTGGCTTTGTGCAGGGGTTCATAGGGAGTGTTTCGTAGGGGCCTGCATCATTACGGTGGGATGTTTGTGTGTATTCTGCATGGCCTGTGTACGGATTGTAGGGGAACTTATCACCTTAAACCCTACCAAGCCTTAAACCCTAGACCCTAAACTCTAAGCCTGTAATCCAAAATTCTAAACCCCAAACCCTAAACCCCAAACCCTAAACAGCCAGGTTTAGGACGGCTTCGGTTCTGTCAGTTGCTACTCCCCTCGGAAGAAGGGAATCATTTTCATGTTTGTGGCAAAATCCACCCTTCATACTAGTAGTTTCCATGTTCTTTTCCATTATCCCTATCTAACCCTATATTCTACCCCCCCCTCCCCCGACCCCGCACATGAAACTGAAACGTCCCTCTCAATATACTCAGTGATGGTGGGGGCAAGGGATCGGCCGATAGCGACATCGACATCGCTGCCGGAGGGGGGGGAATCCGTGTGCAAGGCCTGATACCATAAACCCTAAACCCTAAACCTTAAACCTTAAACCCTAACCCTAAACCCTGGCACCCCTTTTGCTCTTGGCAAGGCCAGAGCCTGAAGTAAGGCCTATTGGGGGCCGATATCAAGGTATAGGGTTTAGGGTTTAGGGTTGTAATCACCATTTTCGGGTGAGGTCGGGTGAGGGCGCCAAATTTTGGCCAGTCTTAAGTGCCTAAGGTAACTATGGCCCTTGTTCCTGGCTCCGTATATGCCAATTAAGTTATACCCTATAAGGCCCTACAAGCCCAGTTAAAGGCCCATCATGTAATAAGAGCAGCTCGATGCCGACCAGCTGCGCAGTGGATGACGACGGTGTCGCCTGCCCAAAGAGTCCGGCAGATGGCTGAGCAAACACATCCGGCCGTTCTTGCTCAAGGCGCTCGCGACTCTTGAGACCCAAGATTACCACTTGGGCTCTGGGCAAGCTGATCCCACCCCTACTCTCTGGGGTCTGTCCCAAGCAGCAGACTTGGAGTGCTGCGTCAGGGCACAAGTAGGATCCAGGCGAGAGAGAGGTAGGTGCAAATGTTCAGGACCCTAGCGTTCCTCCAAGAGGGCGTGCTTTATAATAAAAAGATTTTGGTAACCCCAAACTCCAACATTATGACCCTATGACTATCGTCTTATAGGGTCCTAATTTTGAGCAGGTTGGGGTTACCAAAATCCCCCTTCTTACTCTAGGTCCTAGCTGAAGGGCTTCGGGTCATGGATCAGGGCTCATCCGAAGTGCGTGGTGTATCTAGGGATAGAGAGCGTTGAGGGCTTACTCGGTTGCTGTTAAGGAACTTAAATTAAGTTACTATATTGGGGAAACCCTATTATTTACTATATATACCCATTATGGTAACTTAATTTAAGTTCCTTAACAGCAACCCAGCTTAGGGATCAGTGCTCCAAGTGCTTCAAGGTTTGATGGTAGGTTCTAAACTGGCCTCAGGGCCCCACTAAAAATCATAACTTTTGGTTATTATTGGGATTATGGTAACCAAAAAGTAAAAGATATTTTGGAGGCCCCTATAGGTTAGGCTTTTTGGGATTATGGTAACCAAAAAAATTGCAAAAATTGGAGGCCCCTATAGGTTAGGCTTTAGGCTGGAGCTAGAGGTGCTTGAATTGATCTACAACATCGTAACCCTTCGTAGGTCTCTTATCATAACCCAAAGCCCCTAAATCCCTGAACCCTTCAACTGCAAGTGCGGTGCTCTTAGGTTCTTGGTTTGCTTACGAAAGGAAAGGAGGCCCCAGGGGCTTAGGGCCATGAATACTTCAAGAAAGTTGCTACATCGGTCCTTGGCGGTAGATCAAGATCGACATAGCTTCTTAGGGGTATCTCGGGGGTAGATCACAAAAGACATAGCTGTGTAGGGCTGAAAAACAAACACACATCGTTTCGTAGATGCGGATCAAAAGACTCACAGCTTCTTAAGGGCACTTGAGGGTAGGTCAAAAAAAGGTACATAATATCTCAAAGAGGCAGATTACCTAAGAGCCACAAAGCAGTTTCTAAGCAGGCTGCATAGACCATAACCTCGAAGTCCGAAGCCCTACATCCCCCAAAGTAAAAGACTGGGTTGGCCCCTAAATCCCATTGAAAAATATTAGTATATAGGGTCCCTTATTAAAGTCATTAGGGAAAATATTAAATATTTCAAGGGCTTACCCAGAATATACACGGCACCCTACACGCTAAACAAGTCTATCGGGCTTCATATCAGTTTAGGATTTGAGTTTATCTCTAACCTCGAGCCATAGTACGCCACATGCTGCTAGCGTCCTAGTTTAGGGTCTAGCGATGAGACTTGTAGGCATCGACGCCTTTGGGGTTGAGGCTTTCAGTTGTAGGGAGTAGGATTTTAGCATGCGGGTTTCCCCAAACCCAAACCCTAAACCCCCAACCTTGAGCCTTAGTGCGGCTCCCCCATGTTGTGGTCTCTAGTTGTTAAGGGTTTGGGGAGGGCCCCCCGAGAGCAAAGCGGATTTGTGTGGACTACGCATAGCTGGACTTCGCTGTTTTCACAATACCGTCCTTGCTTTTCACTACCATCCCATTTTGCCTCAAGCGCAGGAGCTTCATGACGCGGCGCCGCGAATTTTCCTGGGCCAGGGTTGTGCATTCAGGGATTCGGGCTGCAGAGCTTAAGGCTTGTGGCCTGTGGGATTCGGGATTCGGGTTTAGGATTTCAGGGTTTGGGTTTCAGGGTATCTCACCACGGTTAATGGCCTAGCCATTAACCTTAAACCCTAAACCCTAAAACCATAAACCCTAAACCCTAGGCGCTAGGGTCCTCCAGCTCTGAGTCTTCAAGCCATAAAGCACAATATGAGCCATAATCTAAACTCCTAGTATCCCCCTTCATAACCCCTATAGTAGTCCCGTATATAATCCCCTATATACACCCCCTTCAAGGAGTGTAGACCCTAAACCCTAAACCCTAATCCCTAAACCCTAATCCCTAAGCCCTAAAGCCTACATAAACCCCCCCTCTAGGGGTTTAGATTATGGCTCATGAGAGAAACTTCGCGGGGCTCGCTGCCTTCAGACGCAACGACAAGTTTGATATTTAGGGCTTATAGGAGGGTTTCCCAAAATTAGGGGTACCCTTTTTGGGGGTCCCCATAATAAGGACTATAGTATTTTGGGGGCTATATTAGGGTCCCCTTAATTTTGGGAAACTACCATAGAGTTTAGGGTTTAGGGTCTCGGCTGTAGGGGTGAGGGTGTAGGGTCTGCGTTTTCGGGTGCTCGGTCTACGGTTTTGGGACTGTAGGTTTCGCGGCTTAGGTCAGGGGATGGCTTCAAGTTCAAGTAGAAAATTGCTTTGAAAACGGTGCCTAAACACTATTGAAAGCATTCTTGAATTGAGGATTCTCATGCTTAATGGCAGAAAGGCTGACAGAAATTGTGAAATGACTGTATAGGCTTAAACGCTCTTCTGCCTTTGACATTAAGCTTGGTATTCTTGTCGATCTTCTTGTTAGCAAGGTCATGCGCTACTAAGTTCATACCGGGACCGCGAACTCCTCAACCAGACTGAACCTCAAACCCTAAACCCAAACCTTAACCCCTAATTACACCCTAAACTCTGAACGGACTAGAAAGTCTGAAGTGCCAATGAGTTTCGTAGGTCTTCTTTCCCGGCGGATGGCTGTCTGATGCGCACATGCCTGGTCAAAGGATCGCATTTTCTGGACTTTGGTGAGCTGGGAATGAAGGAATGGAAAATGGAAACTAGTATAACGGGCTACATAGGGACGTTTGTAAGGGTCCATTCCTTCAGCCCTAGCTAACCAAAGGCCAGTTTTTGGAGGCTTCTTGTTTAGGCTCGCGGGTTTAGGGTGAAGAGCTATGGGTGTGCAGTTTGGAGGCTAACCCTAAATCAGGGTTTAGGGTTTAGGGTCCTAACCTTTAAATCCTGAACCCAAAACATAAACCCTACACTCAATCCCTACATCATAAGCCCTATACCATGCCCTAAAACCCTAAACCCGAAACACTGAACCCAAAACCCTAAGCCCAAAACCCTAAGTAAACCCTAAATCCTAAATCCTAAACCTTAAATCCTCAATCCTAAATCCTAAACCCTAAATCCTAAACAGTAAGAAAACCTTGGTCACATCAATTCTCCCATACTCATCTGCGGGCTCGTCACAACCACAAGAATCTTGGGCACCCTTTTTGGTTTATGGTTTCGGGTTTTGGCTCTCGAAACGCTCAACCCTAAACTCTGCGCAAAAACCTTAGCCCTAAAAACTCTAGGCCCAAGCCAAACTCCAGAATCCCCATATCTTGGGCCCTTGACGCATGACCCTTGGTTCCAGACATGAGACCCCAACCCTAAACCCTAATCCCTGAACCATATCCCAGAACCCTGCAACACCTCTAACCGTAAAGGTTGAGAGTTCAGAGCCATAAACAGCACATCCTCAGTCCTAAAACCTAAATCCTAAACCCTAAATCCTAAAACCCTAAAACCCCAAACCCCAAACCCGAAACCCTAAACCCTAAACCCCTAAAACCCTAAAACCCTAAACCCCCAAACCCTGGCAAGCTGCCGATCGCCAACGGCAATCCAGCCGCGTGCAGCTTTGCTCATGGACTGCTCCACGGCCTTCGCGGGGTTTCCGAGTTTATTGGGGTTATAGGGTTCTGCGGGGTTTAGGGTTTGGGGCTTAGGGTGTAGGGTTTAGGGTTTAGGGCTTGTATTGGGGTTATATAGGGGTTATATTAGGATAATGGACAAGAAAATGGAAACTACTATGTAATATACTGGGGTTATACAGGATTTAATGGCTTTAGGTGTTCTAGGGGTTTGAGGGTTTAGGGGTTTTCAGGGTTCAGGGGATTTCGGGTTTAGGGGTTTAGGGGTTTCAGGGTTTAGGGGCTTGAAAGTTTTTGGATACTTTTTTCCAGGCTCGTGAGGTCTCTCCTTTCGAATCCTAGACGAACCTGATGTAGCCCTACATAAACCCCATATACCTTACGCAGGCTTATAGAAGCCCCGTATATCCTATGTATCTCCGCGGAATCCCGATATGCCTTACATACCCCCCAATACTCCAGCACATTTTTTCCTCACCCTAAAGCCTAAACCCTGTACCCTAAGCCCTACACTCTGAACGCTACTTCCTATACCCTAGACCCTAAGCCCGAAACGCCACATCCCCAACCCTAAATCCGAAGCCCTAGGCCCTTAACTGGGTTGGCCCAGCAACCTTGCTGCATGCAATCCCACTGCCTTCGCACTTGCGAAGCGCACGCATCCGACCTTCTCACCATCGTCCTTGTGTTTTTGCTTTTTTCCCCGTTTGGTGAGGTAAACCCTGAACCCCAAGGCGAAGAGATCTAGCGGGATCCATAGGCATAGATACCGGGAGGGTTTCGTGCTTGGGGCTACAAGAACTCAGTCTTTATGAAGCAACCCTGTTACCTACAATTGCAACTATAGGCAGATATAGGCTATGATATAGGTGGTCAGTTGTAATTTGAGGCTAGGAGGCGAGCAGTAAAGCAGTAAAAATGCAAGATCTTGCTGTTTGAAGCCTGCCAGTAGATCATATGTTGGCGTAGCTGTTCCCCATCTTGGGGTACAGTGGCCCACTATGCTGGGTATCTTGGATTTCCATCCCGAAGCCCTAACCCCTAAACCCTAAGCCCTAAAACCTAAACCCTAAAGCCCGAAACCCAGGGCTTGTCTTCGTCGTCTACTTTCTTTTGAAGGCTACCCTGCACAGATGTAGTAAGTAGTAGATTTTAGGGACCCATCACGAGGATCTATTGGGATCGATATGGATGTATGAAGGGTTCAATGTGTAGCTCAATTAAGTAGGGATTATGGGGATGATCATATGGCTTTTAGGGCATGTATAAGTATGCTTACTGAGTCCCACTGGCCATCAAAATAACAATCCTAAGTCATGGGTTTACATCTTGAGGTGTCGGATCAAAGCACCAAGGCTCAGTATTTGGGTCAGTGTGAGATTTGGGGGTGCAAGGCCTAGCGAAAAGACTGCTCGTAAGTATTCGTCGTGCCCACCCAACAATCAGCGCAGCGATAGTAAACCCTAAACCCTAAACCCAAAACCCTAAACCCCAAATCCTAAACCCATTTTCATGGCTTATCCCGGCACCCCTTTTGGAATGTGGAGCAAACCTGGCCCCAATTCGATTCTACACCTAAATTGTGACTTTCACTCCCGACTCAGTACTAAAGGATCGCAGAAAAAGTGGCCATACCAAGGAAACCAGCCTTGTTATGATATGTCCATGCTATGGTAACCCGAAACTTTGTAGAATCCCTATCAAAGGTCCAGCTCGCAGCGTCCATCCCAGGCGTGGTTGGGCATCCAATCATTGAGTTGGCATCCGTAGTGCATGCAGGCTGGGTAGTCGAGGAGGTGTTGGCAGGATCCCCACATCGTGCCGGGGTCAAGAGCTCATCAAACATAGGTGGCGCCGAAGCAATAACTCTGGGAGAGAACGTATCGCTCTCGTTGGAACCGTAAAGGTCATGATGCAGCTCAGCATGAGCTCTGCGACGTCGATGATCACCAGCTACCGTGCTGGCGTGCAGCATTGCAAGCCAAGCACAAAGCAGCGTGGCACATAATGGCGTGGCAGTGCAACCCCTTTAGAGCACTAGAAGCCTTTGTGGTAATCTGGACTCAGTTCCTTATAGCAGCCCAGTTGAAAGGCCCCAAGTATGGTTGCACACCAGGTTTAGGGTTTAGGGTGCTAGGGTTTAGGTTTAGGGTTCAGTATCCCGAAATACAAAGCCACAAAGCCACTCTCTAATCCCAATTTCCATTTTCTTGTCAATACGGTTCTCCACTATTGCGGGTAATCTTCCCTAGAACACGAATTAATCTTACTCTAGACAGGGGACTACAGTATCCCCAGACACAGTACTACTCATATTCAGGCCCAATAAACCCACATAGCCCCAGTTTCCACTTGATGTTCCATAGTCTTTTCCCATGCGAGTCTCCAAAATTAGAAATTTTTTTTAACACCGTAGATCCTGAACCCCAAGCCCCAAACCCTAAACCCTAAACCCCAAACCCTAAACCCCAGACCCTGAACCCCAAACCCCATACCCTAAACCCTAAACCCCAGACCCTGAACCCCAAACTGTAAACCCCAAACCCTCACGCTGCAGCTCTGCGGCACTTTTGAAGCCTACGCGAACTTCAAGAACAGGCCCAAAACGCTTGAAGGCCTTCGAGAGATATGCGATGAGGGCTTAGTGTTTGGGGTTTAGAGTTTAGGGTTCAGGACTCAGGGCTTAGGGTTCAGGGCTAAGGGTTTAGGGTTTAGGGCATCAGAATTGGCACCTGGAGCATTGGCAAGTTTGGCTGATCAAGACTAAAAGCCTTGCTCATATGAGTGTTCCATGTGATTGCCTGCGATATCTTGCACTGCCCGCTATACAACCCAGATACCCATGATAAAGCCTACATTCCATGTCAGCTTTTGGGAGGGCAGGGGATTCTTGCTTTGAGTTCGTCTTCCCTGAAAGCGTCTGCTTGCTCCATGTCTGTTCTCCATAACTTCTCAGTTGACGTGCCTTGGTATGTTTGAAATTTTACTAAATGTTTAGAAGTTCTGGTTGTAAGTTTTGTGAGACCCTAGACCCTAAAACCTCCATAGGGTCTACAGCAATAGCACTTCGCATTTCAACTAAACCCTAAACCCGCAAAAACTCAAGGTAGAGCCAACTAGCCGCAAAGTCTCAAAACCTACATTATGGGTGGTTGTCATAAGTAGGACCCCTTTTTGGGTACCCTAAATATTAGGTGCCATATTATAATAGGGATCCACAAAGGGACCATCATTTTGACAACCTTCTCTATAAGATTAGATCCCTTACGTAGTATTTTGCAGCCCTTTGGCTTAAAGTTGCTGGTTGTTAGCTGCGCATGCAGGAGTGGAAAAGAAGATGCAAGCTGCGATTTCATTGTGGGTCATATAAAGTGTAGCGTTGCAAGCCAATGCCATATGACAATAATGATGATCCCCTCCACCTAATGCCCTCCCATAAGCCCCCATATATTCCAGTACAACAGCCCTAAACCCTGCCCTAAACACTCCATGAATCCTAAACCCTTTAACAGGAACCCTTAAAACTCCCTACTGGCTTGCGATAGCAGCGGGGCGCCTGCTGCAAAGCCACTTTAGCCTTGGCCTCCCAGTCGCTGCTGGATGCAGCCAGCTCCTTGGTCTTGGTAATCCAGCTTATGGTTCAGGGGTTAGGGATTAGGGTTAGGGACTAGGGTTTAGGGGTGAGCGAGTAGAGTTTAGGGATCAGGGAGGGGGGATGAGGGATTAGAGTTTAAGGCCTAGGGATTAAGGTCTGGTGTAAAGGCGGAAGTTGGTGGATGAGGGTTTAGGGTTTGGGCACTGGGGTTTAGGGATAAGGGTTGACGGATTAAGGTTTAGTGATTGAGGCTTAAGGATTCAGCTTCAAGGTTTAGGGAGGAGGGCTTAATAGCAGGATAATGCGCATAATTTCAAATACGAATCCAAGGCCATTTTGGTTACTACTCCCAGCATAAACCACCATTTAGGGTGAGGTCGGGTACCCTAAACCCTAAACCCTAGGCCCTAAACCCTATTAAGTTGCCTAGGCTCAAGGGTTAGGGTTCAGGGTGTAGGGGTCATGGTTTGGGGATTATGGTACAGGGTTTAGGGTTCAGAGATTTGGCTTTAAGGTCCAGGATTTAGGGATTTGGTTTAGGGTTTTAAGGCATAAGGGTTTAGGGATTAACGAGTATGGTTGTGGGTTGAAGGCATAGGGTTGTGATGGGAGTATTTCGAATGGTACCACTAGCCCCTCAAATTAGGATCCTGTGATAAACATCATGTGACTACAATCGCTGGGTGCTAATTTTTGAGGGCGGGATTAACCTATTCTATACGGGTTCTGAGATGGGGTTTAGGATGTAGACTTTTACCCTAAACCCTAAACCCTTTTGGGTTTGGGGGTTACGGTTGAGGCTTTCGGGTTGTGAAGGCTAAGGCGTAGCGTTTAGGGCTTTGGTCTGGGGGCTGAGGGTTCCTCATTTCAGCGTCCAGGGCCAACCAGTCACCATAGCACAACAAGGGTGCAACTATTTTGCAATGATAGTATAGTGTACCCCCGAACTTAGACTTTTTGCTGAGGCTCCGACGCACTTGGAGTGTCAAGAGAATTAGAAAGTAATGCTGGGATGGAACAGAAATACAGATTCACAGATTATCCAGTGCTGAGGGTCTAGGTTCCTGGTCTTGCGGTTCTGGGTTGAACGATTCTACGACTTTGGGCCTGAGGTGCTGGCTTTGGGTTTTTTTGGGGGTTGAGGTTGAGGCTTTTGGATTTAGCGCTATGGGTGTTGGGCTTTGGGTTTACGGGTCTAGGGGCTAAGGTTTTCTCACTTCAGCGTTTGGGGTTTTCAGGAAACCATAACACGCTAAGGTTGCAACCCTCGCACAAGCAGAGTGTAGGGTATCCCACAACCCTAAACCCTAACCTCCTCTATTCTTTCTGGTTTCGGCTGGTTGCGGAACCCCAAGAACTGGCATGACAAACTCGGGGAATCCATCCGGCAGACTGCGTGGTTCATGCGATTTTTGGATCACTTGCGAGAACTGAGGCAATCTAGTCTAGCAGTTTAGGGTTTAGGATTTGTGCAGTTGTGGGCTGCATTTGAGGACCCGAGACCATGCGAATCCAATCTGGCCACCGTTGCCGGCCGCGATGGCATCAAGAACACCTTTCATCAAGGCATGCTGGAATCCAAAGTGCATGCCTTCTGTTGCTTGCTGTGCATCTTCAGAGAGAAAGCACCGTTGTGATGCCTCTCTTGGCATGTGCTTCATTGACTCTTTTCACAATCTCTTGCGGATATGGCGCATCAACGGCCATCTTCTGGTCTGGTAGTGACCTGATGCCTTCAGTGAGGAGCGGCACAATCTCGGTAAGAAGATACATGGTAGCATAGTATCTCGTCGCTCATTTCATCCGACCAACTGTGCAGCTGCCGTTCGAAGGCATGCGAGGACAACGAGTAGTGTGGGGGAAAAATCATAGGGCCGGGTTTACAGGCCTCTTGTCCAGGGGCTTGGAAAATGGGAGTCGCCTCAAGTGCTGCCTAAAAGGTATGGGCAAGGAATATCTTGTTCAGGGTCTCATTAACAGGGCTGTTCACATTTAGGGTTTGGGCATCTCTTTAGCATAGGGGGTGTGGACAAAGGATATTCAGGGTTTCAGGTCTTTTGGGAAGTGGCTAGGGAATTATAGCCTTTAGAGGGGCGCGTAGGAGTAACAGGCAAGGGATTTGGTTCCCTTAGCGGCGGCCAGAAAATGGCTCCCAAAGGATGTAAGTCAAGAGCCACTAGGGCTTGGGATTTAGGACCCATTGCAAACCCTTAAGCCCTAAATGCACAACCCTAGCTAAACTTACTGGTGCTGGATTCCACTCCGCCACCGCCACGTAGCTCAACACCAAACTGGCCTTTGGTTAGCTGGGAATGAAGGAATGGAAAAATGGACAGTACTATACTGGGTTGTATAGGGGCTACTATAAAATCCTTCATTCCTAGCTAACCAAAGGCCAGTAAAACAAACCGAGATCGAGCCAATCACCCTCAAATCTCTTACGCCAAGCCCGAACCCAACCCGAAACCTCAAACGTGAATTCAGCCGCCAAACATCCCAAATGAAACAGCTCTCAGAAAGGAACCACCACACCCTCAACCCTGAACCCCGGGCGCCAGGCCTTGATATCTGCTTCTGGGAACTCGACAACCAGCTTCTTGTTTTTGAAGCCGTAAACCGAATTCTCCTCAGGCTTCCGGGATACAAATGCGATACAAAGGTTTTGGGTTTTGGCTTTAGGGGTCTAGAGGGGGGTTTTGAGCCTAGGATGCTAGAGACCTACGGGGATCAGGTGTTCTCCACAGGCTTTAGGGAACATCTACCCTAGAGATGTAGGCGGAATCGTCTTTGCAGCTACTATACTAACTTTTTTTTTAAACTAACGTTTTAGGGTCTAGGGTTTAGGGACAGTTAGCCCATGTTTGGAGGCTCTTCAAACATCCCGGTTTCAACTTGGAGGGTCTGGGCTGGACCCCCAAAAAGGACATATGAGCTATGGTCTAAAGTCCTAGTATCCCCCATAATAACCCTCCTAGTAGTCCCCTACAAAAAACCCTATATAACCCCCCTTTAAGGAGTTTACACTACAGCTCATATAATGCCCCCGGTTTTTAGCCCACTTACTAAGTCCCCCTGATCCAATAACCCAAGATCTACCCCAGACCCCTTGGCTACGAAGGGAAGGGAACCATAAACCCTTAACCTTGGGTACTGCCCCCACTCAGTAACAGTCTATATTAGGGGTCCTATTAAGGGATATATATATAGCCATATTATAATTACTATCCAACAGTTACTGAGCGGGGGCAGTACCCAACCTTAACCATCAATACCCCATAATTTAAGGAGCACGCCCTAAGTCGTAGGAGGGCTCCAGTATCATCTGAGGTATATTCCTTCACTAAGGTTCTTAGGGCCTCTATCGATATACACGAATGTTGGGGCTTTGTATATTAGTACAAAAAACGTCATAACAAAATTTGAGAATGACCCGGAATTGCAACTTCATAGGTCCTGAAAGGTTCAGGGGTATATTTTATTATCCAACAATGACCCAGGCGTAACCCCTCGAATCAGGTGAGCTGCAGTCAATATTTCCCATTTGATTAATGGCGTGGGCTGCTCTCGGGGAATATATTAGGGACTGCACCCAACTATCCGAGGGACCCGCTTGGTAACCCTACAGCAGCTCATGTCATCTGAAGAGATCCTATGGCTCAATATTCTTCCCAGCGCCACGAAGCCTCTCTGAAACCCTGTTTATCCCTTCATACTGACATTGAAAAGACCCCTTCTTCTCAACGCAAACCCTAAACCCTAAACCCTAAACCCATAACCGAAGCTCTGAATCCCCAAAGCCCTAAATGGCTGTACAACTTCTGGATGCTCCGCCTTTTGCCCGGCTTTAGGGTTTAGGGTTAAGGAAGTCCTAGAAGCTCAAAAGTAGAGGCGTGAATACTTACCAATATCATCTTGCGGTCTAGATGAGGCACCCCTGGCTTTAAATCATACGAGGAATCTAGGACCATACCCTAGGCCCTATCCCATAGTTATACCCGAAGCTCTGCACCTCAAATCCCCTATAGAAGCTCCGCACATCTACTATACAACCCCTATAACCCCTTTGCTTAGTAGGGAATGGAGGAATAGATCCCTACGGCAATCGGTATATACTTATATACTCCCCGATAGTATGAGCTATAATCTAAACTCCTGAAATGGGGTCATATACGATGCTATGTAGGGTACCCTTATAGGGGTTATTACGGGGGATGCTAGGAGTTTAGACTATATCTCCTATTCTACCTGCCATGTTCTTGTCCATTCCTCTCTTCCCTCTTAACAACCAGCAAGTTAACCTAAATCCTATACCATTTCCATTTCACTTACAGCAGTTCATCGCCATTTCCTTTTCAATTTGAAGTTCCGATCTCTGAGCTCTAACACCATATAACACCAACAGACTTAACCCCCAAACCCTTAAAGCGGTTGAACGCCCAAAATCCGTCCATCCCTGCTTCAGTCCTCCTTAGCAGCCGGCTTTACCGGCTCGCGATACTTGCCGGGGGAAACGTAGCCCAAGGGAGGTCCTGCTTAGGATTTGGGGAACTGTCAAAATTATGGTCCCTTTTTGGGTCCCTATTATAATACGTGGCCTAATACGGGGCCTAATTTAGGGGACCAAAAAGGGACCATAATTTTGACAATCCCCATTTGTGTGTGGGATTTCAGGTTCAGCAGTTTATCAACCCAAAGCTCCAAGCCTTAAAACCAAAGTACCCAGCTCTGAATTTTAATCTAATTAGGGTTTAGGGGATCAAATCCGTCCAGCGAAGTCAACTCTAGCAACCATGTTAGTCCCTTGGGCCCGACAAATAGACCAACCGGAGGTGTCCAAAGAAGTAACCAAAGCTGTTTACCCTAAACCCTAAACCTAAACCCCTAAACCGCTAAACCCGAAACCCTTTATCGGGCGGGGTGCTATGATAAGCAGTCTTTTCATGAAAGATATTTTTCAGGACATCCCTGGGACTCTCTCGAGCCCCGAACCCTGAACCCTAAGGGTTTAGGGTCTAGAGTTCAGGATTTAGGGTTCAGACCCTCTTAAAGCCTGTCCTTGCTGAGATATCACTTGGTCAAAACTTATAACGGGGGCTTTTTTACTACCTAGATTTCTCCGAAAAAAATGACGGTCGGAGGAAGTAAGTGGAAGTAGCAAGTGACTCGAAGTAGCATTGTTAAGGCATTCACAGCACGGCACCAAATCCTGTAAGTAATTAGCCTCAACCGCATACCCTGAACCTTCAGTACTGCCCTCCCTCACTAACAGTTGGATAATAAATATAATATGGTTTTAGATAGCCCTTAATAGGACCCCTAATATAGACTGTTACTGGGTGGGGGCGTACCCAACCTAAACCCTAAACCCTAAACCCTAAATTCTAAACCCTAAACCCTGCACCCTCAGCCTAAAACTTCGCATGCACACGACATTCCTCACGCCCCTCAGGTTTCCCTTACTTAGCTAATCAAAAGGAACCTAAGGGGTAGTAGAGACACCCTAAAAACCCAAACCCCATGCAAGCCTTCTATGACCCTATTTATTCCTATATAGCCCATATGCCCTAAACCTTCAATCCGAGGCCGTAAACTCTAACCCAGCGAGCCCAAAACGCTTATGTAGTAATTAAGCTCGAAGCCCTAAACACTAAACATTTAGGGTAAAAGGTTTAGGGAAAATGACTCTTGGTCTCTTCAACTCTAAACCCTTAACGCCAAAGCCCTTGGTCTCTTCAGCGGTCCTTGGACCGATGACGGCATCCAGCTCGGGGTTTTGAATCCTGGCGGAGGACCCTCTGCGCCATCCAATAGCCGGCCGCCTAAGTCTTTGACCTGACATGGGTTTAGGGTTTAAGGTTTCCCAAAATTTGGGGGGTACCTGTGTGGGGGTCCATATAATAAGGATTGTAATATATTTGATATGTGGTGGTCCCCCTAAGGAAAGTACCACGTGGAGTCCCTTTGAGGGGTCGTCATTTAGGGGGTCCAGGGTTCAGGGCTACAGGGGCTACTAGAGGGCATTTACGTAAATGAGCTACAGTTAATCATTCCCAGATGTTTAATGAGCATGTGTTCCTAGCAGGGACAAGACAAACTACCAAAGGGAGCTTTATGTCCACCCTTAATGGTCCCTAGGGCCCTTGAGAACCTAGTATTGAAAGTAACCCATCTAGGGCTTTGTGTATAGGGCTTAGGCGCTGATGTTTAGGGCTTGCGGCTTAGCTGTGTAGAGCTCAGGAATTTGAGGTCTAGGTTTCAGGCTTTACGGGGGGTTCGGGTGTAGGGCTGAGGGCTCAGCGTAAACTCTTAACCCCCAAATCCTAAACCCTAAAACCGTCCAAGTTTAGGCTTTAAGTTCCGGGCTTGGGTAAAGGCCAAAGTCTACTATCTGTAGGCCGAAACTTTGTTGCTTCCTGTCCTTCGCCATGACTCCAGCGATTATGCGAGGGTTCTACACGTCCCTATAGGGATGATATAGGTTTAGGGTGTGGGTTTAATTGTTTTTTAGGGTTTAGGGTTTAGGATGTAGGGCTTAGGGTTTTAGGGTAGGAAGTTTTTTGACAGAATAAACTATATAACCTCCTAGAAGACTGCAAAGATCCTGTTCCCTTACGACCCTGCCCTCCTCCCAACATGGAACACGGTCTCTGGCTGAGGGCGTAGCGGAGCTCGAGCAACAACCCTTTGTAGACTCCTGTCCCTTCAACGAAGGCTTTATGAGCTTCCATGCTATTTCGGGGGTAGTGGCAAATGCTCAAGATGGACGCCCTTAAGCCTAGACCTTCAACTCTAAATGACCCTACGAAGACTCAGCAACCTAAATCCTAAACCCAAACAGGGTTGAGGGCTTCGTGCTCTTCTACCCCAATTTTGTCAGGGTTACCGTCCAGGTGGTATCTTCCAATTCTTCCTTCCGCCGCTTGACCTTCATGGTAGGGTACGGGGCTCCGCGGTTTGGGCTTTAGGGGTTTAGGGGTTTAGGACTTAGTTAAGAAAACCTTCATGGGCCGCATATATGGGGCGCCCATGTTACGAGACAATACGAACCTAAAAATAACCCCTAAACCCTAGACCCTAAACCGGGGATTATATGAGCTGCAGTCGAAAAGTCCCACATAATTCGTGGACATGGAATCCTTATTGGGGACTATTTTCGGGACCGTACTAAACTACCAGAGGGACCACTCTGAATGGTCCCTTGTTAGGAGAAATACGGACTGTAGCTCATATGCAATTTTAGGGAGCCTCAGGGATCTTAGGGCCCTAAACCCTCAACCCTAAAGCCTCAACCAAAAACTATAAATCCTAAACCCAAAATCCTGAACCCCAAACCCTAAACCGTAAATCCTAAACTTTCTGCCGGAGACCGGGAGGTCTTACAAGTTCCTCGCCTGTAGGTCCCCCTTACATGGGGCCCCCATAAGGTCCCTTCCTTAAGTTGGGGCTCAAGGGTTTAGGGATAGGGAGTTCGAGGTTGGATTTCGGTTAAATTCTGCAGCTTGGGCTTTAGAGGTTTAGGTTTAGGAGGCACAGATGGTCAGAAATCATCCTTCTTTGGGCGGATGCTCCCCAGGGGCTGCTGCCATGACGGCCCACTCCCATGACAAAGGTTGGCCACGAGGTCAGCCGCTGACCCATGCGGCGAATGACATAGTAGCCAGCCAGTGGAGGCGGCAGTGCACCCTGCAAATGTCACATCACAGCTCCTACGGCTGGTGTCTGTGGCACCTGAGCACCCACATCTGTAAGGGATTGCAGCAGTAGAAGCGACAGCACGATGTCGATGTGTTGCAAAACTGTGCATGCGATGCGCGGATACAAAGCCATGGCTGCCAGGGGCTGCTGAGGAGTGAGAAGGGCTTCACTACAGTGTTCCCAAAGCCCTATGACGTAAATCCTTCGTTGCTCCTAATCCTAATCCAGGACGACCACCCACCTCGGATCATGAAGGGCGCCCTCACTTATAGTGTAACCTGACATCCGAGGTCCTAATAGGGTTTTAGGGCCCAAATACCATGAATATTATAATATTTGGGCCCTAAACCCCTATTATTTGGGTCCTTGGGGTCCTAAACCCTAAGCACCGCCCTTTTATCGTATTTTCAGAGGAGCTAGGATCCCTGAGAGGTGCCTCTTTGTCCGTCCCAAATCTAACCTAAGCCCTGAACCCTATGAACGCTATAAACCCTATAAACCCTGTTAACCCTATAAACCCTATAAATCCTATGAACTCTATAAATCCTATGGACCCTATGAACCCTGAGAACCCCATCAACCCTATGGACCTTATGAACCCTATGAACTTTATAAACCCTATGAACCCTATGAACCCTCCAGTGTACCTCTGGCCTCACAGTAACAGTCAGCGCCAACAGGTAATAGGAGTTGTACTGGCCAGTTCATATAAGCTATAGTCTAAACTCCTAGTAACCCCCTTAATAAGCCCTATAGTAGTCCCCCATATAATCCCCTATATAGCCCCCTTTCAGGAGTTTAGACTATAGCTCATATGGCCCCTGTAAGGACGGTTACTGCCAGGGTGAAGGACCAAAAATAAGCTGTAACATAGTAGTGTCGATTTCATTTGCCGTGCTTTGCCATTTGATTCTGCATGGTTACCCCAAATACTTCGGACATAGCCCCTTAACACATTTGATCAACTATCACATACTTACTGCCCCACTCAACAGAAACCCTGAGCCCTAAACCCTACCCAAACAAAACCCTAAACCCTAAACCGCAGAACCTGTTGCGGCCTGTCACTGAATCACATTAGACATAAGCCCTAGAAACCCCACATGACCTATAGTCTAAACTCCTAACATCCCTCTTTATAAATCCCGATTTAGAGCTCCCCTAGAAACCCCTGTAAGGAGATACGTCTATAGCCCACATAATCGCAGCTTCCACATCGTCCATTTTTTTCCCGTTTGCTTGTTCATGATTAATGTTCCTAAACGCTACGGCTATATTTCCCTGAATCCATTTTTTGACAGTAGCTCGTGACCCTCACTGTCCCCATCTTGTTCCAACGCTGGTTGCGCAGAAATTCTGGCATGGTGTTGAAGGGTTAGGGCCTACTTGGAAAGTCAGGGGCTAAGTAAGTAGGTTAATAAGAGGGATACCTGATGTACTAATCCCCGCTCGTTGTCCCCTATCTGTAGGATTTCGTGGGATAGTGCGATTTCGATCTTAAATTTTGGTCTCTTGCTCTGGAAACTACGCAAAGCAAGGACGCTGCCACAAAAAATATCAACGACATGGTAGAAGCTCCGTAACTCAAACAAAGAACCCTAAACCCTTCAATCCTGCATGCACCCTAGACTCTACCCAAACCCCTTAATCTGAACCCTAAGCTCCCTAAACCCGAAGCCCCGATGCCTGGACCCGCAACTTTACACCCGAAACTCCCCAGACAGCGTGAGCCCCAAAACCCTAAACCCTATACACTAAACCCTACACCCCAAACCCTAAGCCCTAAACCCCAAACCCTACACCTCACGTCCGGAGCCTGAAGTAGCTTTGGGTCGTCTGTGCACTTGGCAGCCACTTTGCGAAGTTCCAAACAATCTTTTAGCGCCTCCACACCGGGCTTGGTAGGGTTCTTTAAAGGGGTTAAACCCGAAACCCTAAACCCCAAACCCTAGGGCTGCCTCTTCGAAGGGTTCAGATCTTAAGGTTTCAGGGTTTTTCGGGTTCACAGCTCCTTCATGGGGTGCGGTTTTTGAAGCATGGGGCGCCCTATGGGTTAAGGGTTTAGGGGTTTAGGGTTTAGGGTGGACTGCAGACATATATTTGCGGACTACGCATGGATGTAGGGGGAAAATTTGGTTCAAGACTGAGTAAGGCTTATGGATTACAGCTGAGAATGACTCATACTCTCTCCAAGTAACGGGGCCCTTAGGGATATGTGAGCATTGTTTTTGTTATTATCCAATTCTTTATACTAACATGGAGGGCCTACGCGAACTACGCGGAATGGCTGTTTTCCTTGCGGAAGAGACTACGCAGGGATACTTTTGCTATCTTTTGCTATTCAACTGACTACGCGGACTACGCGGCAGACCTGGCCTACACAACATTGTACATGAAACATACAAACTACGCAGACTACGCGGACAAGACAAACCTACACGTGACTATGCGGGACTACGCAAGACTACGCCCT
>CAJNIZ010016847.1:37832-55826 GCA_905231905.1 Symbiodinium pilosum
TACGCGAGCACTCTTGCAGCTTCATGGCCATCATAGCTCCTTCATGCAGAAAAAAACGCTGCTCATGTGGGGATTACAACGTCCCTTTGAAGGATTCGTACAGGGATTGTGTTGAGAGACTCCATCTTGCGCAGGGTGGCTGGAGGTATTGGTATACTACGGGTGTATGAGCCCTCATCATTAAGATTATTTGCGACTTTTCAAAAAAGGGGTCCCCCTTGGCAAATCTTCCAATTATGGACCTAATCCTTTCCACGCGGACCCCGCAAACAGCTCCCTGACTTTGGAAACCTCAAAACCCTAAACTCCCATCCCTGCACCCTAAATAGCCAAATAGAAACCCTTCAGGACCACCTTCTGACCCACAAACCCTACACGCCAAACCTTAGCCCTGAATGGCTTGATAGTGATGATTTAGGTTGTTCCAGGTTGGATAAGAAAACACTCAAGTTACAACCGAGCTGTATCCTCAAGCCCCCTTCATGATTCCCAATCGCACTGCTGTCCTAGAATTCCTGCTGCTGCAAGCCGTATCGTATCCCCATATAATCCCGAAATATGACTTGAGGCTTCCCATCCGCATAAACGGTCAAAAAGCGAACTTTAGTGCTGCCTCCTGACGATTTCTTCTCGCCGGCCCCACCACCGTGGCTAAATCGCCAGCATCAACGAGGGCTGTGATCTCGGCGAAGAAGACCCCGCCTTTCCTGTGATAGGGGTTTAGGGTTGAGGGTTTCAGGTTATTGGCAGACGGGGAGTCTACAAAGCTCACGTAGAAGCACGTGGGGCGTTGGGTACCTAGAAGGTTTGCATGGTTGCTCTGGCGTCAATGCAATATGGATGCCTTTGTTGTTGGGATGAAAAAGGGGAGCTGACCAGGATCCAAAATGAACAAAGAGTCTCTTGTAGTCAGCCTACCAAAACTTGGTTGCCCCCTAAGCCCTTTGCTTAAGCTTGTTTGTTTAAGCTCCTTAAACGCAGAAAAAAGGAACCCAACAGTGTTAAAGTGCTGAAGTGGCAAACACGGACCACCAAGAATACCCTTAACCCTGAACCCCTCCCACTAAACCGTAAGCCCTGCCCTCCTTCAAACAAACATAGAAGCTGATAAGGTCCAGTCTTCAAAGGGCATTAATCTCTCTATTCTGGGCTTAAGGTTTAAGGTTTTGCGCTAAGCCCTAAACCCTAAACCCTAAACCCTTAACCCTAAACCCTCAACCCTAAACCCTGAACCCTAAACCCTACAGGTTTGGTGTTTAGGGTGCTTAGTCCCTAGTCCTTCCGCTCTCGAGCCTACCCCCTAACCCCTACGCGCATACCCTACTTGGACGGTCAGGGGGACTTTTTGAGGTAGGTTCGGAATGGAGATGGCTGGTGTTGTTCTGCGGCTTGTAAGGGCTATAGTGCCACGTACTGAGTCCCCCTGAGCCTCCAAGGAAGTGTCCAAGCCTAGTCCCTCTCTCTTAAGCAGGTTTAGGGTTCAGGGTTTAGGGTTTGAATCCGCAATCCCTGAACCCTAATCTTTCATCCCTGACCCCTAACCGAAATACCGAAATTCCTGGGCCCTGAACCCAAACCCATTTCAAATCAAGGTAGCGATGCCACAAGACACCACTGTCATCAACACTTGCAATCATACGGGACTGTCACGCATTACCTAATTACGAGCTTTTAAGGGCTTAGGGTTTATTTAGGGTTCAGGGCTTAAGATTTTCTGCCTTTTGTCGGGGCCTTACTAATTGCCAATACTCTTTTGAGGTCTCTTTGAGGTACCCCATACAAGAAGTACACAGGGACTATGTCATGTTGGCAAGTATCCCCATAAACTTATACACAGAAGCCGCTTCCGTTTCATGCAGAATTTTATTTTCCTTTTGGATTCCCCACTATTGGGACAATATTCACTGAAACTCTATATGTCCCGTATATACTCCATATTTACATCCTACACTATTAGTAGACAGGGAACCGAAGACAAAAAACACAATGTTGGGCAATTGCTTGAGCTTCTACATTGGCTTACGGGCAGTGGCGGGTTTTGATATTTCCCCTCAACCCTAACCGCTAAACAATGTGGCAGTTTCCATCTTCTTTCCCATTCCACATACCCATATATACACCCTAAACCCCAAGCCCTAAAACCCAAACCCTAAACCCTAAACCCCAAACCCTAATCCCTAATCCCTAAACCCTAAACCCTAAATCCTAAACCCTAAACCCTAATTCTAAACTACCTAACTTCAATTATCGAGGCAGGGCGGCGTGATTGCCCTGGAGACAACTTTGGCTTCCATCTTCTTAAAGAAGCAGATCGATCCATGAGGATGCAGTTGGGGGGGGAGATTAGGGTTTAGGGTTTAAGGTTTAGGGTTTAGGGGGTTTAGGGGGTTTAGGGTTTAGGGGGTTCAGGGTTAAGGGGGGTTGGTAAGTAGGTTTAGGGTTTGGGGTTTAGGGCTAGGCGGGGATGGCTACTATGTGGCTCAAACAGGCTGAAAGTATGCTGGCTAAGTTCTGCGAAGCCTGCAAGCAGGGTAGCGGAGATTTGTGTGTCTAGGGTGCAAATGGTGTGGCTTGCGGCTTCGTCCTTGTCATAAGAAGGTTTAACCCTAAACCCTAAACCCCAAACCCTGAACCCTATTCCCTATCCCGTACAAGCCCTCGCCACGACCAAAGCATAGGATATTGCTGGCAAGGTTGCGCGATATGAGAGCCTTTTTGAAGTAGAATAGGGATTTGGGATGTGATATTCTATGGTAGTTGTATAAGGAAACGGTTTCGGGTTTAAGGGTCTAGGGTTGAGGGCTCAGGGATTAGGGTTTAGGAGATAAATGTTGAGAAGTATTCAGGCTTTTACATTATGGCGTCTGAGTTAAAGGCCAGGTTTGGCGGGCCGTCTGAAGCTTTGGAAAATTCGCAGCTGAAAATAGTTGACATAAAACCCTAAACCCTATAACACCTCATTCTGGGGTTTAGGGTTTGGGGTTTAGGGTTTGGGGTTGAGGGTTTGAGGGTTTAGGGTTGCTGTTTTGTCTTTACAAGTTCTTCCGGGGTTTGTCGAGGGTCTAGGCCCTGTGTAGTTTGGATATTTCTCAGAACTGGGGTCGCCTTGAAGGGTTCCGGGCGTTCCGGGCAAGAGAAGCCCTAATTCTGACAACCCGTCCAATGCATGATCCTCAGTCCAGCAAACTGGCACAACGCGGTGCTTGACATCAGCTCGGGCCAACGTTGCGTGGGCAGATGGCAACATGTGAGCACGCCAGGGCTAGATCTACACTCCCCCAAACTAACATGGAAACCCAAATAGCCCTCTTTTAAAAGGACAGTAGTCCTTATAGGCACCCTTTTGGGTTTCCATGTTAGATCCCGGGAGTGTACATCCGATTATCGTGGGGTTCCTAGCTGCCTCAAGGGAACACCAGCAACACTTAACGTTCTGCAGCTACATGCTCCTGACGAATTTGTAAGGCTCTAGAAGCAACTTAGGCCTCCATAGTCCCTCGTGTAGAACTAATTCAATGAATCCTTTGGGATTATAGGGATTCTATAGGGGTTCTACAGGGATTATATTGTATATTGGGGTTATTTGGGGATAATGGAGAAGAAAATCGAAAAGCTTAGGGTCTAGGGTTTAAACAGACCATCCTCTGAACTCAAACCGCGACAATAACAGAGACGTCCAGATGCCTAGTGCAGCCTTGCATCGCCAAGTTCCCCAGCATAAGGCCCCCTTTAAGGACAGTTACTGGGGGGGGAATGACCCAAAGTAACCCCTTGTTGATAAGGGTACCCTATTTCGGAATGTTCTTTAACAAGGAGATCCCAACACTTAAAGGGGAAAAGGGTTTAGGGTTTAGGGTACTACTGGGGTACCTGGATTAGCTGTGAACTCATGCTGCCGCTTTTGACTCTGTACCTGGCCTTGAAAGCTATTAGGAAGCAGATCATGGCGACAAACAGAACTTCAAGCTACACCGTAACCCATCCCTACACTTTAGAGCTGATTACCCTGGATCAGCAGAAATGGTTGCTTTTGGCCCTGAGGCAAGGTAACCTATAACCAAACATAATAAACCGCAAGCCCTAGCCCCTATTAATCTCAATGCCTTGTCCAGATGTTTCTCCAGGTGTTTCTCCTTTTGTAAAAAAAACATCCTATCGTTTAGGATTTAGAGTTTGGGGGAATCCCTTGAACACCAGGCCCAACCTCAAAACTTCGACCATAAGTTTATTTTTTTTGGGCAACTGATAGAAGGCCCGTTTACTCTGTATCTAATGCTGAGAAACCTTAAAACATGAATTCCGTTCGATGCCTCGCTCTGTTCGAGCAACTTCTGCATTGTCAAAAGCCGCTTCTGAACCTAAGGGTTTGAGGTATCGGAGTTACCCTCCCCGTATGAGCTATAGTCTACACTCCTAGCATCCCCCCTAATGACTCCTATAATAGTCTCCTACATAATCCCCTAAAAACCGCTTTAACAATATTAGCCTATAGCTCATATAACAGCCTTTTTAAAGGACTGTCGTCTAGGCAGGGTCCTTTTGGAATTTCATTTTGCTTTGGGGTAGGGTAGGGGCGCAGGAGGCAGGGCTTAGAGGGTTCGGGCTTCGGGAGTTTTAACTTCGTGGTGTTGGGAGTACATGGCCGACCTGAATTTAGAATTTTAGGCTTGACATGCGCTCCCAACTGTATGGCGCGCTGGCGCGGTCGTCAGGCTATCGCCGTACTTGGAATCTTTTTGAATAAGTCTAGCAATCCCTCTAACATCCTTGGTAACTTTGTTAGAGTGTGTGTGTGTGTTGAGGTAGAGTTGAAGGCAGACCGCTCTCTGGATACCGGAGAAGGCGGCTGACTCAAAAGCGATCCTTGCGAAAGCTCTGAGCGTCAATGCCGATGTCCCCCCACGGGCAAGGCCCCCAGATAGCCACCTCCCAAAGGCGACAGAGGCATTCTCGTGACGACAGTCCGTGGCTCCCCTATGGGTGTTCGAGCCAGCTGGCCTTTGCTAGATGCCGTCTGTGCTTACTTCTGCGCGTATGCGGAAGATAGAGGCTCTCCCGAGGGAAGGGTCGCGCAGCGTGGTGTCACTTGTGGCGACGACGCACTCTTCTTCCTCGGCCCTCCGAGAGGCATCCGCAGTGGGGCCTTTGAACGCCTCCACAAACGAGCGACAGCGTTCCGCCTCGAGCTCAACAGAGTTTGGGATCTTTGGTTTAGGATTTGGAGGTTTGACGTACCTTCTCGAGGGTCCCTGAAACAAGGATTTTACTAATTCGGGGTCTACATATTGGGGTCTCCTATTTTGGAAGACTACCATTTCAGGTTTTACGGTTCAGGATTTGGGCTTTTGGGCTGAGTTTTAGGCTCAGGATTTGGGTTTTTGAGGCTTAGGGTTTGCGATATATTGAGCTTGCAAAAGGTTACAAGAATCCTCTTGCAATTCTGGAGGAACGTAACATATCGGAGGCCGTACTGTGGTTGATATCAGAAGTTTTGGACTAACCTCAACATAGGCTCCGTGAAGTTTTGACGGGGGTAGTCCAGCAGAGGCCTATTAAGCACTTGGGGGGGTGGGGGGTCGGAATAATGGACAACTTTCCCAGCCGCCTAACCTTTCAGCAGGATACCCTTGAACCTAAGAAGCCTTAAGCCTCAGGTGCACCAGAGCCTTGGACCTATGGGGCCAGATATGCAAGACGCGGCTACACCTTCTCACTCGAGATGTGCGACAAATAAAGGGGATGGCTGGGTCTTTTGGGGTTTAAGGCTTAGGGTTTAGGGTAGAGTCAAGTGTTTGGGAGAGCGCGCATACAGAAGAGCGCCCAACATTAACCCTAAACAGGGTTTAGGGCGTGAGACTTCAGGGTTTGAGAATCAGATTCAGAATCGTAAATTCTGCACCAAGGCAAAATCCAGTCCTAGACCTTGAACCCGCAACCCAAACCCTGAACCCTAAGCCTTTAAGTGTCCAAGTGTTCACTCAACACTACCTGAAGCCCGCTTAGGCTTTGAAACGGAACCCCATGTCCTCGACCGTCCACCCCCAACTCTCATCGGCTTCAGGGTGTAGGATTTAGGGATTAGCCCCCTGAAAAATCGAACAGAATCTTTAAGGAGTCTCTAGTTCGATGCACAAGGCACTGCATATGATGAGCACTACATCAGGCTGCTATAATTGCCAACCCCGCCTCCAAGTACGCCCCCAACTGGGACCGAACCCAGCCTCTTCCATGAACACTGAACCCTAAACCTTAATTACCTAACCCTTCAACCCGAACCCTAAGCCCTAAACCCTAAACCTGAAACCTAAGCCCTAAACTTTAAGTGCTCCGAAACTTGAACCCTAAACTCTTCAAGCAGCCTCTTCCATTTGGTGGCTCTTCTCCAGGTGAGCTTGCTCCATCTTCTTCAGCTGCTTCTGCGCATTGTGTGGGGTTTAGCTTGGCTTGGGGTTTAGGCTCTCTATAGGGCTTAAGTTACTTAAAGGTTGAAAGGGGGGTTCCGGATGCTGTAACGCTTAACTTTTAGGGGTTGGGTAGTTGTAGGACTCAGAATTTACCGGCAAGTATTACCCCAATTCTCTACCCTAGGATCCCAGAAAAAACCGTTTGGAATGTTCCTCTTACTGGGAGCTCAAAAGCATGAAGGACTGCGATGAAGGAAGGACATTTGGGATCCCAAATGTGTTGCCATTCCGGCCTTTTATGATAATAGCTATCCGCATGACCTTGGTTAACTATGGTGATAATGTAGACCCATGACCAATAAACCCGCTCCTTTAAAGGCCTCAATATTAGGATCCCTATTGTAATCCCTATTAAGGGGAGGGGGTGTATTAATCAGGATTCTGGGTTACCCTAAACCCTAAACCCGAATGATAGGGCCATATTTCCCAAGGGAGAAGGGTACCTAAACCCTAAACCCTAAGCCCTAAACCCTTAAACCCTAAACCCGAAACCCTAAGCCCTACACCCTAAACTGCGTGGTACGCCATAGTCAGAGTTGGGGCGGAGTTGACAAGGCTCTTCAGGTAATGTAGACTAAGAAACCCCATCCTTTTAAGGGCCTTAATATTAGGATCCCTGTTATAGTCCGTATTAACACCTCAATATGAGATTCCTTCTAAGGGCCTGAATATTTGGATCCTTTAATATGAGGATCCCTTCTAAGGGCCTTAAACAGTAAAGAATCTCAATTTGGAATCTTACGCTGTTTTGGCGTAGCATGTGGCTCTTTGGATATTGCTGCTGAAGGACGCCAGTAGCATAACAGCCCTAAACTCGAAGCCCTTAAACCCTAAACCCCTCAACCCTCAACAGTCACTTGAGGCGCGTCCTCCTTTTCCTCCGCCAGGGTCTCAGCATTGACCACCTGGCACCCCAAGCTAAGGTTTAGGGCTTACGGCTTAGGGTTTGAGATTTGGGGTTTAGTGGGCTCATGTATAATGTAGGGATTAGGTTCAAGGTTCAGGGGCTAAGGTTTAGGGTGTATGGCTTAGCCTGCGGGGTTTTGAGTTCATCGCATGGTAGATGCAGTGCAGTTTTTGGGGCATGTTGAAGGGGATGAAAAAGGAACCTGAAGGGCGCCATATGGTTTGGGTTGCTTCCCAAAATTCGAGGTCACCCTTCTCTAGGCCCTGAAACCTAAACCCTAAGCCCTCAACCCCCGAAAACCTTTATCGGACTCACGCCCTCTACACTACCCCTCCCTCTAGGGAACCTAGACTAAATCCTAGGTTCTTCGCGAGCCAGGGGTATTTGAGCTATAGTTGAAACTCCTAGTATCCCCCTTTATACCCCCTAAAGTAGTCCCTTATATAATCCCCTATTCACCCTCCTTTGAGGAGTTTAGACTATAGCTCATTTGGTGATAGGAGGAAGGCTACCTGCAGCCACTCAAGTTTGAGCGTGTAGTTAGGGAGGCAAAAGCACTGGAAGATGCAGGGTAACCGACAAATACTCGTCGGAGATCCCTTTTTGGAAGAATTACGTTAGTTCTACAAAGAAGCAAAACCGAACAAAGGCCTGGGACATGGGTCTGAGGGGAACCCAGTGCACAAACGCCCTACGCTAAGCTCTCAAACCTGAAACCTAAACCTAAAAATGCCCTAAACTCGTAGCCGTGAAGGAATTGCAAGGGTGGGTCCCTTACACAAGGCGAGTATAGGGCTTATAAGGCGAGACTAGGAGTAGGGTTTAGAGTTTATGGGTTGAAGGGTTTTGGGGTCAGGTGTTTAGGGGTTTGGGGTTTAGGGTGTGCAAGAGCCATGCATGGGAAACGGCCCACCTGCTAAACCCTAAACCCTAAACCCTAAACCCTAAACACAATCAAGATCTTGTGGCCACCTCCGTGTAAAGCTCAGCCACCTCGTTCCTTCGGGTAGCCACCTGTCCACAATTCAGGGGCGGTCGGGGGCGGCTTAGAAAGTATAATGTGGACCCATGATTAATAAACCCCCTCCCTTTCGAGGGCCTTAATACTAGGAACCCTATGATAATCCCTGTGAAGAAGAGGGGGTTCATTATATTATATTACCCTGGGTCTGGGTTACTTATAAAAAAATCCGCTAAGCAGTAGAGTGACCCCAGGCATCCCTGTTACTACCTTACTTACGAAGTCTCCCAGACCCACCAAGTAGCATATAGTCCATATAGTGTACACACCGCGTCCTATTTAGGTTTGCAAAGGCAAGAAGCCTAAAACCCTATACGCTAGAGCCCAAAACCCTGAGCCCTGAGCCCAGGGTACAGCCCAGGCCGGGCCGTAGGGTCAGGGTTTGGGGTTTAGGGTGGGGTTGCGGGATCCAGGGTATAGGGCGTGGGGTTCAGTCATGGAGCGTAAAGACCACCCCGAAGCCCCTAGTGGCAAGGGTTCATCAAGGAAACCTCCAGGTGGGTAGTTACCACGGGGTATCCCCATATGAGGCTCACATAAGGCTCCTATGAGGATTATGGGGCTATATGAGGTTAAGGATACCCTCAAGCTCTCAAGCACGAAAGCCCTAAATCCTCCATCCGAACCACCCGCACTGCCATGCAACTCGGGGCCCCCAAGAGGATGACTGAACACAATAGGGTTTAGGGTATTTAGGGTATTCAGGGTATTTAGGGTTTAGGGTATTTAGGGTTTTGGCCCAGTGGGGCCAAGGTAAGTTGGACAGACTTTCGGGGTAGTGTACTGCTCGCATTATGTAGGGGCATCACAGGATACTTGCCAGCATGTGGAAAGCCCCCAGCAGAGGCTTTGTTGGGGGTTTAAGGCTTAGGGCTTACTGCAGATTTACGGATTCGAGCTTAGGGTTTAGGATGTGCGGTGTGGAGTTTAGGGTTTAAGCTTTGGCTTCGGATTCAGGTCCTCTTGCTTCCCATTTCCAATCACAATACTGATGCTAGCATCAACTTTGAAAGACCGAAGGTTTAGGGCTCCATGTATGACATTTCTACGGGCATACAGACATTTCTAAACGAGAAAGGAGAACTTGCTCCAGATTCGTTGAACAAGTTGTCGGTCCCGCTTGACAGGTTCACATTTCACAAATTTTCGACGATGACTGAAAATGGGAAGGCCCACGGGAAGTAGCAAAGCATCTCCTAAAGAGCTTTTCTCGTCCCTAAGCCCTCAGCTCTAACACCATCTGAAAGCCAAAGCCTGTGATTTTGCTCAGCTAGAAAGATACCGACCCCTCCAGCTTCACAATGTTTAATCAATGAAAGGCGTTGAATGAGCCTCAGTACTAGTTATAATAATACTCATAACAGTACTTATAGAAGTAATAATCATAATAATAATATTCATACCAATAAAAGCAGTCATAGTAATTATAATAGCTTCGTCATCCTGGCGCTTCAGCCGAGAAGACATGAGCTGCTCCATCGGGCCCCAGCCATCTTTGTCCTCCACCTCAAAGGCTGCAAGGCCTCATGGACTTGCACGGCTTGGTTCAAGAAGACGCACATGCCTGAAGTTGCAGCGTGGTGTTTGCTGCCTCCTGCTCGGAATGTCTGCTGGCCGCGATGCAGAGTTCGAGGCTGCATCCAGGGGATTCCCGTTTTGCTGGGGCCTCGGTTCGCTGCCCCGAGCCGACCCCCCCCCCCCCCTGTAGCTCTGCGGGTGAAACGGCTTAGGGATGAGGTACCCAGCCGTTTTGCTCCTTTTCAGATGCTGCCTGCCAATCGCCCTTGTGGTCTCCACTCTCCATTGCAGGTCGAAAAAAAAATAGTAGATGTAGGAAGAATATTATGCTGCTTCGTTCAACCAAAAAGGGCCTACTCATCCGAGAAGGCGTACTCATGCGAGAAACCTTGAACGTGTGTTATACTCCTAATGGACAACAGGTTCTTAATCGGACTGTACAAAAAACATACGGTTTTCGTTAAACTTTAGAAGTCCCTTGATATCCATGATGTCGACATGTTTCTGCAAATAAGCGCTTTTTTGCGATGATCGGCACGAACAGATTAACAAGGGGATACCATGGTACTGTATTGGAGGCATAACCCCAAACCCTAAACCCTAATGTATTGGAGGCAGTATGGCAGGGATTCCTGGAAGCCGCTAATCCTCGTTGATAAAGATTTGGCAGCTGGCGGATTATTGATTATTGGGATCTGGGAAATGCAGTTGCCGCTTTAAGCTACAGTTCGGTAGATGTATGAGGAGCTCTGTTGTAACCGGCTAAGCCGAAAAGGGGAGCGAGATTTCAAGAGCCAAGGAATGTAGAGAAAAAATGAACTTCCTTCCCGCTTGAGAGCTAACCAGACATCCTTCGCCCTTTCGAACCCTAAAACCCTAAAACCTAAACCCTAAACTCTAAAACCCTAAAACCTAAACCCTGAACCCTAAAACCTAAACCCTAAAAAACCCTGAAACCCGAAACCCTAAAACCTAAACCCTAAACCAGGGCTTCAACCCCAGGGTTAAAACCCCGAAGCCCTTGACCAACCCCACCTAAAATGCCCAGGTCTTCCCACACACAAATGCCCTAACGGCCTCCGCTGACGCTGACGCAACCTGCTTTAGGGTTGAGGGTTGGGTTCAGTGTTCAGGGTTTCGGTGTGTAGAAGTGCTTTCCCTACCCAAAAACTATCCTGCAAGCCCAACAGGGTAGTCCTCATATCATAGTAGTGCTGCCCCATTAATTTTTCCTGCTCCTGATTGCGTAGCTCTACAACAGCTGTGTAGTAAGCGTGTTCCGCTTGCCCAAATAGGCTGCAAGAGAGCGACACACGGCGTGCCCCTGGCAGCAGTACGTCCCGGCCAGGTACTCCAGCTGCCAGGTGCTGCCGATGAACCGCATGATGCTGTCAGCTGCAACTGGGGAAAGTTTGGACCGCAGCGGCATTGTTTGCGAGTCCACTGGCTTGTATTCTTTTCACAAAAGTCCTGCTTGGAGCCAAACTTGCCACTAGAGCCCGAGCACAGTCAGGGACTACAACCGTGCTTGTGCGCACCCTAGCAACAGTCGATACCCATGTAGCTGTATTCCGCTGGGTTTGGGACTTGAGCCTCTTTCATAGGTTGAGGGTTTAGGGTGTACGTAAGGTTCCCCAGGCATGGAACCATGTAGGTATAAGGCACTTGCAATTACAGGTTGCGCGATTTGGGGGTAGAGGCAGCATCCAACCCCTAAGCTGCCAAGATGTGGAAATACCACACCATATAAGCTGTAGTCTAAATGCTTTTAAAGGGTGGGTTACACAGGGGATTATATAGGCCCTGAGGCACCCTGGGCCTGACAGCCCCTTCTCTGCTTTAGTATTCTAGAGCTTTAGGGTTCTGGATTTAGGATTTAGGTTCACCTGGACATTCTAAACATACGTACGCCCGACAAAAGCTGACTGGTGGTTAGTTTGGATTTGGAGCGAAGGCTTAGATCTCAAAAGCAGCCCCTACATGATCCCTGAGAACGACCCCATTATGCCATTCTTTCAATCTCTAGTAGCCACTGGCCCGCCGCAGTATCCCCATGTACCGTATGCCCTTTAGGGCTCAGGGTTTAGGGTCTACATATGCCCAGGATCATGAGGGTTACAGGCATTCTGGAGAATCCCCCGAACCTCATGCTCGATGTGCATGCGGTCAGTGAGCAGCTTTCGCTTCTCCTCCTGCACGTCAGACTGTATCTGAGCCAGGGCCGACACTCCTAGTACCCCTTAATAACCCCTAGAGTATAGGATTTAGGGTTTAGAGTTTAGGGTTTAAGGTCTAAACTCCTAGTATGCCCTTTAATAGCCCCTATGATATGTCCTATGTAATCCCATATATAACCGCCTTTAAGGAGTTTAGACTATGGCTCATATGGCTGGTCTCCCTTTGGGTAACTGAAATAAATATGAAGGGGCCGACTAGAATCCACAAAGACAACCATAAATCTGTTAAGCTGGGGTTTAGGGTTTAGAGTTTAGGGTTTATGGCATATTAAGGTGACAGTGAAAGCCGTGGGTCCCCGAGTATGGCCATAAACCGAGATCCCTATATGAGCTATAGTCTTAACTCCTAGCATCCCTCTTAATAACCCCCATAGTAGTCCCCTATATAACTCCCTTTAAGGAGTTTAGCCTATGGCTCATGTTACATCTATACTCTATACCCCCCTAAACCCCAAACCCTACTTACCCCTGCAAGGGCACTTAGAGTTCTCCAAAGCAAGCTATGGGTCGATGTCAGAGGCTTAGGGTTTAGGGGTTAGGGTCTAGGGCCTTAGGGTTTAGAGTTTAGAGTGTAAGGCTTATGCAATCCCTTGTCCGTGTTTAGATACATCCCACAGATTGCGAGGAATAAGAGGAGCTTCTCGGTGCTTGGTATGTTCATGACGTAGGGTGTATGTTCAAAGTATCCCTCAAAAGGACCCAACTATAAAGTTACATATGTATACACACTCACCTACTGACAAACCCTAGGTTATATCCTCACCCTCAGTGTGCACTGTGGCACATGGATATGTTGTCAGACCCTAAGCCCTAAACCCTAAACTTTAGGTTCCTTGAAGGATAGCTACGGCGGGCCTAGGAGGGATAGTAGTGGAACCCATGATGTCAAGTCATCAACCCTGAAACCCTAAACCTCAAACCCTTAGCCCTAAACTTTGAAGCCTAAAGTCCAAAATCTAAGTCCACACACAACGTTGTAGTTTCCCAAAATTCGGGGACTTTAACGTAGAATCCCGAAATACTAGAATCCTTCGTATAGCTGTCCCCCAAAAAAGGGATCCCTGATCGATATGTGTATATACATATTATATATATATTGCATGTCCGCAGAGTACATGCTCACTTCATACTAATCTTAAGCACCTCCCCGCCTCTAATATCAAACTTTCTCCATGATAAACGACCTTGGATCTTGCGGGACATATTCAACATTAAGGGTTCAGGGGTGTTTAATACCAGCCCTCAGCCCTAAATGCTACAGTAACTTTCGTTTTCTTTGAAATGCCGCTATATACCCCTACTTGCCCCGTATAACCCCCTAAAGAGGGGGAGTCTAACATTAGCATGGAAGCCCTAAACCCTACAGTGCCCTACAGTCTGGAAACCCTAAACCCTAAAGGACCACCAGACATATGCCATGGGCAGTCAGTCCTCAACCTCTTTGCGCAAACGCCTCGGCTGCACATTTAAGGTTTAGAGTTTAGGGTTTAGGTTTTTTGGATTTAGTGTTAAGGTTTAGGATTTAGGGTTTAGGTAGGGTACTGCCCCCCCCCCTGAACAGACTATAACAGTGGTAATATTAACGGCTGCGCATACCTATAGCTTAATTTATCATCCCACTGTTGCTGAGCAGGGGAAGTGTCCAAGGCCTAGCGTTCAGGGCCTTCCTTCTTCCCGATTGTTGAGTTTCAATGCCGAAACAAGTCTGCATTAGTATCATGTGATTACTTGGAGAGTCAGACGTAGTAAGGAAACTTATAAACCCTATAATGGCCCTATAACCCACATAGTCACCGCAGTTATCCCAACCATTCATCCACGCACTAAGTCCCCCTGACCTTCCGAATATGGGAGCCCACCAGGGGTTTAGGGAGTAAGACTTGAACCTGACACCTTAGAACCCCCAAATCCCCAAAGCCCCTGAAGCCCTATATCCCTAAACCTTAAACCCCAGCTGCTGACTCCCTTGTCCCGAAAAGAAGCCCACCTTTCACTTACAGAGGCTCATAAACCCCAAGAGATTAGAGGTTCCCTACTCAGCTACAACAAAACTGTAATACCCCCAAGTCGAAAGTTCCAGTCAACCCTACAAGACGCAGGTAAACCCTACATCCTTAGCCACCCAACACTGTTCCCAGGAGAGCTCTTAGGCTCAAAACAGGAGACGACACTGGTTCGTCACTGGGTTTCGGATTTAGGGTTTAGGGCTTAGGGAACTGTATCTTTGACTTCCTTATGGGGTTTTGTAATGGGCAAACTTGAAAGCTACATATTCAACAATGACCAAGGATAGAGCCTTGTCCCCAACCTGATCCTATCAAACCTCAACCCTTAACACTAGGCCCTAAGCCAGGGTAACCCCTGAACCACTAAATCCCGCAAACCCTAACCCCTAAAACCCCTCAATGACCTGCACAAAGTCCCTTCTGAGTTAGGTCAATCCCCCGGTAGAAATAGCTCCTTAATATGGAGTTCATAGGGCCTTTATATTCTACAATAGGCCCTTATGATACCCATCACCGGGTGGGGGATTCACCCAACCCCCCTAAACCCTAAACCCTAAAACCCTAAACCCTAAAAGCCTTAGACCCTAAACCCTAAAACCTTAAACCCTGAACCCCTAAAACCCCACACCCTAAAACCCCTGAAACCCTAAACCCCATGGGGGATTGTCCCAAGTTCTGAGGCTAGAGTCCCCCTTAAGTAGATAGAATATGGCTTGGGCATATTATCATAAGATCCCCAGATACCTCATATTCTATCTACTTATACATCCTTTTAGCCACCCCAAATTGCTTCCAGGTACCTCATCTCTTCCTCCCTTTCCTTTGCCAGGTCTGCGAAGGTCGCAATACGCTCCTCACGAAGGGTTTGGAGGTTTAAGGTTTAGGTGGTTTAGGCTTTAGGGGGTTAGGGGGATTAGGGTTTTGGGGTTTAGGGTTGGAGGTTTCAGGGTTTAGGGTTCTGGGGTTCAAGGGTTTAGGGGCTTAGGGGTTTGGGGTTTTAGGATGTGCGGGTGGTTACAGCGCTGAGATAAGCATAATATACAGCTAGAAAGCCAACAGCCCACGGTTCTAGTCTACTTTACCCTATCTTCCTACCACTTTGCCTTATAGTAGCTTCGTATTTCGGGTAGCTTGGCTTTTGAAGTACGTGTTAAGTAGGGAAGTTTGCGAAACAGGATTTAGGGCCTAAAGCTTGCTTGAATGCCAGCCAACCAGAATTTTCGGGAAAAATATAATTCCTGGTTGTAGGGCAGCGTAGCCGATTTTCGTACCCGGGTTTAGGGCTGAGCACCTAGGATGTGGGCTACGTTTTCTTTTTGGGTGGTCTTCCAGGAACTATGCCGAAGTTTGTGGAGGTGGTGGAAGAGGTTTGGCGAGTAAAGTTTGGGGCTTCGGAAAGAAGTGCTCCCAGCATAGAGGGAAAGTACAATGGGACTGAAAGGACCCCTCTTTTCATGAATGCCAGCACATCGGAGCCAGCAAGAGCAGCAAGCACTTTGTAAAAATCGCAGCTAGTTCTCATTGTCATACCCCCTAATGCCACCCATAGTACCACAACTCGCAAGAACTCGGCCGGTGAAAAATCAAATCTCGAAAGCGTACTGCCGCTCCTCTAGGCGCTCTAAAACTCCTGGAGTTTTAGGGTTTAGGGTTCAGGGTGTAGGGTTTAGGGTTTAGGGGCTATAGGTTTTGGGTTTAGGGTTTAGGGGCTATATAGGTTTAGGGTTTAGGGTTTAGGTTGGGTACTGCCGTACTGCCCCCACCCAGTAACAGTCTATATTAGGGGTCCTATAAGGGCTATATACAACCATATTATAACTATTACCAACTGTTATTGAGCGGGGGCAGTATCCAAGGTTTAGGGTTCAGCAATCCTAAACCCTAAAGCCTAAACCCAGGTCTGCCAAAAAGGTGAGCAACATTTGTCGGGATAGACTTGCTCTGTGCTGCCATGCTGGACACCATTTGGGGTAATATCAGGGTTATATTGGGGTTATATGGGGATAACGGAAAAGAAAATGGAAACTACTACAATGGGTGATACAGGGTTTAGAGCTTAAGGTTTAGGGATTTTAGGTTTAGGGTGTATTGTCCCAGGATTTGAGGTTGAGGGCATGTCTGGTGGGGATTCTGTCGGGCGACAGGGCTAAGCCTGAGAGTCGGCCTCAAATCTCTTCGCTGATACTGTAGGAGGACCCCCCCTGTAATAGTGGTATAGTAGGAATATAAGAGGACCCTAATATAATCCCTAGTATCCATTATAGTCACTATGACAGGGTGGGGGGTCCTCCTAAACTGTAGGGACCTAAGCAAATATCGAAATCATCAAGGACACTAAGCCCTGAACCCTAAATCCTGAACCCTAAACCCAGAACCCCTAAACCTCCAGGTGGAGAGCTACCAGGCGGGTAGCCCCATAGAAGGCTCACAAGGCTCACATAAGGCTCCTAGAATGGTAATGGGGCTAGATGAAGTCTATATAAGCCTCTTTCAAGGATACCGACCTGATGGCTACCCACCTGGGGGGATTCTTGATATCACTTTGAAGTCTACTTGAGCTAAATCACGCGATTTAGGGCTTAGGGTTATACAAGAAATCTGAAATCTAGAACCAAGGCGTGATAATTCTCCCTACAAGCCTCAGTCCGCATAACTTCTGAGCCGTAAACGCTTTCCGCTTCTAGAGCACAGCAGAATCCCAGCTTCTCCACCTGCTCTGAAATCCTACTAGTAAGAGTTTAGGGTTTAGGAAGCACCCTGAACTCCAACCCACTAAACGCCTTGAAGCCTAAACCCCCAAACCCCCAAGCCTTGGAGAATCCTAGCGGGCTCCTAAACCCCAACTCCTTATAGTCCCCCTTAAGTAGATAGAAGATGGGGTATATGGGGATCTTATTATACAATATATCCGAAGCCGTATTCTATCCACTTAAGGGGACTATAACCCTAAACCCTATCCATGACACGACGTGGGCTCCTGTAATTCACGAACCTGCCAGCGCTAAGAGGTTTCGGGTGTAGGGTTTAGGTGTTCGGAGAGTCTTGCAAGCTAGACTTGTAACTAAACCCTAAACCCTAATACCCTAAACCCTAAACCCTAATACCCTAAAGTGTAGTCTTTGTAGTGTTTTAAGATGAGAGATAGAAATCACATTCAGCAATGGCCCAGCTAGTAGCAAGTATGTTCAAGGCTGGTAGGGATTGAGGGCTTAGGATGTGGAGGTTTCAAAAATGTGGGTGTCTCTTTCTGAGACTGCCTGCAAAAGGATTATGGTTTCTGGGGGGTATGTGAGGGTGATTCCACCTTTGAAGTGCGCGTCCAGGCTTTATGGGGAATTTAGGACTGATACTGGTCAGGGTTGTAGGGTTTGGGGTTCAGGATTGAGGGTTTAGGGGTTTAAGGCTTAGTATTCTGGCTCCTACATTGTTTTTTGAATCACCGTCCTGTAACATTAGCCCCCCTAACACTACCCAAGCTCATTGCGGCAAATCTTAGTTTGGGGTCGGGGGTTTTAATGCAAGCACTTAACACTCAATAATCTGGTAGTTGTCGTTTTCTTTCCCATTCCCCTAGATACCCCTAGGGGAGGGGATTATCCAAAGCCTGTCCAGGAGCGGCTCTGCATCTTGCCAACCCTAAACCCTAAACCCTAAACCCAAAACCCAAAACCCTAAACCCAAAGCCCTAAAACTGTCACAGGCCTCCCGGAGTCAAGAACAGGAGTCAGCCACACGGCGACCGTCGCCCGGCTGAACCAAATGGGGGATTGTCAAAATTATGGTCCCTTTTTGGGTCCCCTAAATTAGGCCCCGTATTATTTTTTACAGTAGTTCGCTTGCC
>CAJNIZ010016858.1:0-52204 GCA_905231905.1 Symbiodinium pilosum
GTGTGTGGCTTAGAAAGTAACGAACTTCACAATTTTTCAAAATTTTTCACAACTTGTCACCATTTGTCATGATTTTTCACAATTTTTCATCATTTTCATCGTTTTCCAGCAAAGGTCATCATTTTCATCAGTTTTCGTTCATCATGCTTCATAATTTTTCCACTATTTTCATCACTTTGCACCATTTTTCAGCATCTTTCATCATCTTTCAGCATCATTTTCATCATGTTTTCACCGTTTTTCATCATTTTTCATCACTCTCACCATTCTTCATCATTTTTCATCACTCTCATCATTTTTCACCATGTTTCATCCTTTTTCATCAAATTTCATACTTTTCATCGTTTTCTGTAAATTTTCATCATCTTTCATTATCTTTCATCATTTCTCGTCATTTTTCATCATTTTCATCATTTTGCATCAGTTTCGTCATGTTATCACCATTTTTCATCATTTTCATGAAGTTTCAAGTATTTTTGGCTATTTTTCATTATTTTTCGAAAGTTTCACGAGTTTTCACCAGGGTTTTTTTTTGATCCTTAATTTTTTTTTGATCCTCAGATTTTGTGTTTTTTGATCACGTTTTTTTTCTGATCCTCCAAATTCCCGTAGGTTTTCATTAGTTTTGAGTCACTTTTTGGTTTTTGATCCCCGGACTTGTCTGCGTTCTACCAGTTTTACTATGAAATCCACGATTTATTTATTTTTGATCCTTATTTGTATTTTTCTTAATCCTCAGATTTTGTTTTTTAGATTCTTAGTTGTTTTTTTTGATCCTCCGCCCCACGATGTTGCCCTAAAGGGTCTACCTGCCAACTTTGGGGGAAAAGGTGCCCGTCTAATCTTCATGGTTGACCTTCTTTGTGGTTTCGACCTTGCTCTGGGTTCTTCGATCCTCTTTAAGGCAGGTCATACCCACTTTGTTCCGAGCCAGCGGGTGATTCCAGGGGTTGCTTGAATTAAGCAAATTTAATGACCAGATCCTCTAGCTTGATGTTACAGAGATTGGTAGACCATGGATCGAAACAGCTGCCTGCAGGTTTCTATCTCACGAGCTGTACTGCTCCGTACGGGCAGATCTGGCTTCTAGTTTCTACCATCAGATCTCATTGGAGTGCTGGCAACTCAACCAGGCCTTCGCCTCTTTCAAGTCATTTGTTTTGATGACATTTCTGAGATTCTTCCGTTCTGACTGCAGTCTGCCCTGTCTACTTGCAATAATGCAGTCTACCTTGTTGCTCAGGCTCCCTGTACGGCTTAGATCTGCTGCGAACACTTTCATCCACAACCATCGCCGAAGTCATTTCCATCCGCATCCATCCGCCATGGAGACGCTGGTTATCGTGAGGCTTCTTTCTGATGAGCGTGGGTTTGTCGTCGCACAGTGATCAATGTTTCACTTTCTTTTACTTCACTTATGGTAGCCAATCCGTTTTTGTTTCTTTAAGGTGTGTTTTTTTTTTTCCTTCGGAGGGGTTGGCAGGTTTTTTGGTTTACGGGTTCGTTCTCGGGTTGCTTCTTGCATCTTCTACATCATGTAGTTTGCTTCTTAAGCCTTACTTAGATGCACGCTCTTTAGTCTACCAACCATCGGAAATCGATACACTAGCAAGGCTTTTCGTGAAAATTAGTGAAAATGAACTTCTCTTAAATCTTCGAAGCTGAAGGCTGCCCTAAGGCTCTGTCTTGAAGGAGGCTTGAAGCAGAGGAAGGGGAGGTTTCGGAGGGGGCTTCAAAGGGAGACTTGGTTGGCAAGCCCAACAAGCTTCTTTGAGGTCTGGGGTCCACACAGATTCTCTGCGGGTTTGCAAGTTCTACACGGGTCCCATGCGGGTCCACGCGGGTTTGCGGGTATTTTACACTGGAGAACCGCCCTAGATCTAGATGCAAACTTTTGACATTTCTGTCCTACCCCTCTTCGAGAACCTTAAACATCCAAGCCCCTTTTCCCCCCCCCCCTCCAAGGCCTTTGAACACCCGAGACCCCCTTCAAGCGCTTCCAGGGTGCAGGCGATCGTATGATAATAATAGCAGTAACAGTAGTAGTAGTTGTCTAGAAGAAGGAGTTTCCTTCTGAAGCTCCTTTCTTCTTCAAATTTTCATTTTCATTGGAAGGTAGCGTCGCGATCCAGCGTCTCGAGCTGTTGTTCGTCCTCCGCGTTGTTCTTCTGAGATGTTTCCAGCTGACGCCCAATAAACGTGATTTCTACCGACAGTGCGCGTGCTGCAAGCAGCTTGGGAACCGCGCTAGAGGTTTGCAAAGCTACATTTGCTTGGGGCTGGAAAAGAAACAAGACGGAATTCACTGCCAGTGGTGCTTAAGGCGCTCAGCAGCGGTAAGTTTGGTGTCCATCTTGCTCGCCAGACATCGCCAGCCGGAGACACAAGGCCGTAGCAAGTGCTGCAATCTAGCGCCGGAATATGTGGGCAGCAATCTGCGTTGGCAAAATGCATTACTTGCTAACTGCACGATATGATGTTTAGCTATGGTTGCATTGCTCGAACTGATAAAATTAGCTAAAGGATTATCGGTGTACAGACGGGACCACAACATTGCCAGTCCTGTGAAGATACGGGCGCCGGGCGGATGAGCGCATCTCCACACAGGCAGATGTCTGGCTTGACATGATGCTGCAGGTGCTGGCACTGAAAGCTTGAACACAAGGGTGCTACATTAAGCGGACAGTGCAGCTAAGGAAATGCACAAACGCAACAGCCCTAGGCAACATTGACAGACAGAGGAGACACGTGCGCCTGGCGGATGGTACACTGAATCTGGGACCCAGCTGAGGGAGTCGATGTCTCTGCAGCCTTGGAAAAGTGGACAGGAGTAGGACAGGAGACCGCGCAGGACCCAGCCTTCAGAAGGAGGGCCGGAGCCAGTCAGCCTGCCAGGTGGAGTCCAGAAACGGAACTGCTGGTGCAAGCAAGGTCCCCGCCTGGTAGGCGAAGCAAAACGAGTGGATTGTTGAATATTGTTGAGAAGTTGAAACGTGATTGAGTTGAGTTGAGTTGATACTAATTGGTTGAGAAGGATTGTGCGCAGGATTGCGCAAGAAACATGCTGAAGAGTTGCGATCTCCTTGGCCAAGCGATGATATGTGATTGAAAGAGGGGCCCATTGCATTCAGGTGCAGCTGCGCGCCGTAAGCATCTGAACATGGGAAATTGCCAGTTGTCCTCAGTACGAGTGCTTCAAAGTAGCATTGTAGACGTCTTGGTTGAACTGTACGCAGTTTGTCTTCCTTCTTTTCAATTACCGGCAAATTCTGAATTAATGAAGAGTGAATTGGCGTCTGGTTGATGCTGAGAAGTGCATGCAGCATCTTTTTTCAGTTACTCTTTGCAGTTGAATCATGAGGATGAATCAGGTATTGCTTTGACGATTGATTGATGTGCGTTTGAGCTTTGTGCGTGATTTGATGTTGTCTTGGCGTGATTGATTGGTTGAAGGTTTGATGAAGCTTGTTGTTTTGTCCAGATTGCTATGTTTTTCTTCATTGCTGTTGAGTTGATTTCAGTACGCCGGTTGACCAGGTTGACTGCCAGGAGATGGATTTGAGGATTGACCTCAACAAGCTGAAAGATTGAACTCAATGGAGTTTGCATGTTTCGTGCTTTGATTGACATGTACCCGTTTAGCTAGTTTGCCTGTCGTGGTATGATTGATCTTGGTGACTTGCTTGATTGATTTGAAGTTTGAATGCAGGTGGAGATTGTCACAGGTGAATTTGAGACATATGGACATTCTGCTTGTGCATTGAACCTGGTGGATTGATGAGGCGCAAGACTGGTGAGCTGCGGAGATTGAGTTGGCCTGCTTTGCTATTGGACTGCAAGAGTCCATTCATCATTGGAGCAGAATGCTCCACGCCACCACGTTGCCACGTGCGAAACACAACGAGAGCGTTGGCAGTTCCAAACCGAATTCGCAAGACGCTCCACGCGCCAGCGCGGGCACTTGTTAAAAACCGCGATAGGGTTCGCAGTCCATGTCGAAAATTCGCACGGCGCCACAATGAGAGTGCTTCGCGCCACGCACGAAACCCGCAACGGGTTCGCCGGATGACGTTGAGTGGCAGCGAGAGCGATTCGACACTTGCGAAACCCGCAGAGCTTTCGGCAGCGACATTGAAAATTCGCACGGGGGGCCAAAGCGAGAGCGATCTCATACGCGTGAAGCCCGCAGAGGGTTCGCCGGCGATGTTGAAAATTCGCACGGCGCTACAGCGAGAGCGATTCGACATATACGAAACCTGCAGAGGGTTCGCCGTTCAGTTTGAAAGTTCGAGCGGCGCCGCAACGACGAGAGCGCTCCAACGCGCATGAAGCCTGCAGAGGGTTCGCTGTGCCTCGACGCGCCAAACCTACCCCGGCTGTAGAAACAAGTGAAAATAGAAGGCGTTGAGCGGTGTAGGTGCCGTGGTGTAGGTATAAACTGTAGGTGTAGACCGTGGCGCGGTGTGTGTCAACGCTATACTTTAGACATCCTGACATGTAAGCGTGTGCTCGCTCATGTACTGGAAAGGCAAGGGATGCGGACGACGAGACCTTGGAGCCGGAAGAAGATGACCCAAATGTTGCCGACGTTCCCAGATCGATGCAGCGAAGTCTCCTGGACGACCGGCTGGCAAGACGCAGGCTCTTCATGGTTGGGGCAGATGGGGTTGCTGGGCTGCTGCAGCTTTCGCAGGACTTCGCCTGCAACATGCTTTATTTTGTGTGCTCATGCCATCTAGCATGGATGACGTCGGAGGCGACCACCGTTGGCACAAACACAGCTTACTCTACTTACGTTACGCAGCAAAGCACCGACGATGCAACATGGAGCTTGATACGCAGCGTGAATTTCATGGAGCATGACTAGCCCGAAAGGCAGCCGAGGCTTTGCCGTTTTGTGGCAGGATTTATTAGTTGTTGTGGTGCGGCCACCAATGGCACCATGCACGAGCAGGCGTTGGCGTATGAACACCAATTGGATACATTGGTCGATGGTGGCATTGACCGCTTACTGAATGAGTCAGGAAGTGATTTGCAATCGTGCAAGGCGGTGTTGGCCGCCGTGGAGCATTATCTTAGCGCGCCCAGGTGCAGCAATATGCCATCACTTTTAGAGTCACTGTTGCCAACAATGAAACCAGCGTGTCAGAATGAGTTCTGGATGCACACACTTTGTTGAGGTATTCGAATTCGGCATTGTTGGAGATGCAGCGACATCGATGACGTGTAGGAAGCTATGTGCGGTGCAGCTGGTTGTGAAAATTGTCCCTTCAAGTCCGTTGGTTGGGTTTAAGTTGGGACGTGGTTTACGTTGAGTGGAAGAAGATGGCGGGCTATCCTAAGAAATCGTTGCGGGAGGAGATAAGGAGATAGGGAGAGGGAGAGGCAGACAGCGCGAGCGTGAGACGAGGACTTTGCGACTTAGGTGCCGCTTCACTTGAGTTGTGTTGCAATGCAGGTTGGTTCTTGTTGGGCCAAAAACACAGCGTGGGAGCTAACCGCTAGATGGACCCATTTTGCACTCCATCATGGGCGGCTTCCTGGAGGGCGCCGCCTGTTTATGAACGGCAGCAGTCCGTAGGTGTGCATGGTGACAAGATTGCAATCCTGCATGTTTGTTTCCACAAGTTTTCGTATCCACGTAACAAGTATTTGTTGCGCCAAGTAACTTTACCTGCAAAGTCAGCGGTCTAGTTTTATCCGGCTACAATTGGCTTTGCTGGGTCGCAACTTGCAAGAAGTTGTTTGTGGTGATTTGCGTTGTGCATGCATGGCCAGACAAGCCACAAGCTATTGATGAATCCCAGTCGTGCCTAGTCTTAGGTCTACAGCTTCTACATGCGGCGCGACGAATGCATCAAGCCAACTGTTGGGAATTGAGCCATGGTCGTTATTATTGACATGAATAGCTTTCGCCCAGCTTTCATCACCGGAGTGCTTGGGTTCAGGGTCTCAGGGGATAGGTTGTGGTTGCACCCCTGTACGCTTTTATCAACTCCCAAGTTTTGTTCATCTGCTTATACCAAGCCATTAGGGTGTTAAGCTGCAAATCCCATCGCCCCGTAGGGCTGTGGAATGTTAAGCCCTGAGTCCCTAAACCGCCTAAACGTTTTTTGGGGTGTTGAGCCCTTCATGGCTGCCTTTTGCTGCGTTCGTTCGGCGTCCACCTCATCACTGCCCTTTTTGCGGCGCCTTGCTACAGTGAACGTTGTCACTGGGGCCTTACTTGGGTTTGGGGTGAAAATGTTGACAGACTGGATTCAGGGTTAAAGGCCTACTTGGAAAGCCCAGATACCCTCCAGATGCTTTAGGTTGTAGATGTCTACTAATAATGGGGTTGTAGTTGCCGCAACCTTCTAACAAGGATTTTATCAAAAAAATCATATGGCGGTATAAGGTTCCAATCCTAGGGGCAAAGTAACTAGAATCCTTTTCGTACCATAGGATGGATTGATGGACATTTTTTTTGCATGGTATGGTAGCTATAGCATCACGCCAAATGGCCGTAGGTGAATTTACAACTTTTTTTTCATGACAATAATGTTGGTCATCGAAGAAGTTGAAGCGGACACCTGAAGTGCATTCAAAATTCAGTATTATAACTACGGCATTGTCGCAACATGGTCTTGATGGTCTTACGTGACCACCCCGATCTGAACTATGCTTACTGGCTTACTGGTGTTACGTACTGGAAACCGGGGAGTGGATGCCTTGTTTTTTAAATGTTTGTCTTCAACATCAGTAGGTAAGTGTATATTTGTTGTTGTTTTTTTTGGAAAAGCATCTCTGAATTTCAAGGTTCCGGTTTTGTTTTTTGCGTGTAACCAGAGTCCGGAAAGTTTTGCGTTGGCTTACATCCTTGCCGTTTTTTGGGTCGATCGTTTGAATTTTGCAGGCAGCTGGGACCTGCATGTTGCAGGTGAGACGATTGTGCGAAACACGGGTGTGCAGTTGAACAGCAACTTTCATCAGCTTTTAATTCAACTGTATGCCCACGCCCGGCTGCGATATCCCCAGCGAAGAAATTTAAGGATTGGGTATCATAGGATTTATGGTATTCATTAAATTCCCCACAAGGCGCCAAATAGTTTTTTGGGGGAAGTCTCCATGGCCAAGCCCGCAGCTTAAACCCTAGACTCTATAAGCCAAACCCTATAAACCCTGTAAAACCAAATAGACCGAATAAACGACATAAACCCTAACACCATGTTTGAACCAAGGCCAGATATCCCATTCGAGAGCCTGGCTCCACAGGTGGATGTAGAAAGCAGGATTTAGCCTTTCGGGTTTGGGATGTTGGGATTAGGGGTTACGGGTTTTAGGTATTAGAGTTGAAGATTTAAATTTAGAAGTTTAAGATTTAGAGTTTTTTTTTTTTTTGGTTGTGGAGTTTGAACGATTTGTGGCTCCTAACATCGGAGGGTATAGGGTTTAGGGCTTGAAGGCGTTGATCGGTGCCGTGCATGGTCAGCAAAGGGTCTAGGGTCGAGGGTTGCTAAACCATCCACTCGTTAGTTGCGAGTTTCTGGCCATAGGTTGGTTTGCAAGGAAATCAAACCTTTTCACACCGAGCAAGACATTTGCCATCTCAAACCATAAGCCCTGAACTCTAAAGGAAGAATATTGCCCAGACCTCCCAAGTACCTGTGACCGGTGTTCATGTCTGGAGTAGTGGGTATACAGGCTACCTTTATGGCTTTGAGAAGTCTAAGCCTAGGCCTTCATAACCCGGCTGTTCCTGCGCTCAAACTAGCTGAAGTAATCCCAGAGAACGAAACTTTAGTCTATCATTCCCACTTGCTGCCCAGTCCCCAAAGCTACTCTGAGCCCTTACAGACGAGTCACCAGAACAGAGCAGGATAAAGCCAGACAGCTATGCCGCCAGGATATCAAGAGCTTGTATCTCGAAGCCGCCATTGCATTGCTTCATCTGGTTATTGCCAGCTTGATGACTTCGTTCCACCGCAGGATGCTGGACGGCATTTAAGGCAACAAAGTCGTGCAAGAAGAGCGAGAAACAGCGGTCATTGTAGTATCGGAAGCCCATATTCAAGGTTCTATGTGCGCATTCCCTCTTCGCATTTCCCGTGCAACGCAGTGCCGCGTAAGCGCAATGCCCAGTGCCGTGTACGCCCGCTTCGCATACGCTGCGGCAGCAATATGCCCCTCAATGATCGATTTCAGGAACTTTTGTCACTACCATATGGCTTTGAATGTTATCAGCCTTGTTTCCGGGACATGGAATACTCTTGACAGTATGGACCTGTTGGGTCTCCTTCTTCCTGTGAACTCATGGCGCATTGTAGCTCGTATGCAAGCAGGGTCTTACTTGAGAAGCTTCCTAAGTCTTAAGCCTCAGACCTTGAACCCAAGACCTTAAACCCTTTGATGATTATTTCCCAGGCCTCCAGCCAAAGTCTAAGTTTGTTGGTACTTTCCGCCTTTTTGGCCTCTACAATGGATTGAGGAAATCTTGCAGCCCCAACGTATTGTAATTAAGGTTATTGAGGAAAGGGACAAAAGTATCTATAATGATGTAGGGCTTAGGTCGGGTTTCTTTGGGGATTCGAGAGGGACTCGAGGGATCCCAGTCTATAGATGATACCAACTTGAGCTTCACAGTGCATGAAATGTTGGCGATATGGGCTTTTTCCGAGCCCTTTTCTTGTTTCAAATTCGGTTTAAATGCTAGAGTTAGAAGTATGGGCGTACTTTTGAGTTTGGGTGGATGGGGCTCGCCACCAAACCCAAACCCCTAACCCCTGCCCAAGCTCCTTCCTGAACCTCCCAAATGACCCGCTCGAAAGTCCCTGTACCCATTATTTTGGAGTTAGGGTAGGCTATGCTTCAGTAGTAGCCTCCATTTTTCCCTAAACCCTAAACCCTAAACCTCAACATCCCCAAGATCCCAAGCTCCTCAGCCTGGAAGCCACTAGCTAATGAGGTGGTTCGCAGCATGTGCGCGGAGGCTGAGGCGCTGAGGAACCGAAGCCTCTCAGCCTAAAAGCGTTAGGAAGTTTAGGGTCTTGAGTTTCGGTTTTCGAGTTGAGGGTTTAAGGACTTCAGGTTGAGGATTTATGGTTCAGGATTTAGGGGCTTAGGGCCCCGAGAATCTAAAGCTGTCTTGGGAGAGGATGCAAGGCACAGTTCTGAGAACCTACCATGTAGTGGTATGTAGAGATAGGATATATGGGTGTTGTATATGCCTTGTGTTAGATGTTGGGATAGCATGGGAAGTATTCTCCTCTAAACTAACACGGAGCCCCATTGAACAAGACAGTAGCCTGATAGAAATTGTTGTGAGCGTTCCGCATGAGTTTGGGTGCGGAAACGGTGCAGGGTGAAAGGGTTTACTTAAGGCGTGCAGGGCTTGGGTCGGATGGTTTATTTTGGAGTTCAGGGTCTAGTGGAGTATTTCGTGGGATCCAGGGATACGGGGCTGAGGGTTCAGGCTTTAACCGCTTCGGTGCAACAACTTGCCTGATGTAACTTGATAGGAGAAGGCACAGTTTTGCATCCGGGATGTTGCCTCCAGAAGTCTGTATGACTTTCCAAGATTATAGGAGGTATGTTTCGAGATCTTCCTTCAAACGGTACGTATGTGTCATAAACCCCAGATCGCAAAGCCTAGACTCCTCAAGAGTGAGCCCCACTCCCTTAATTGGAACCGTAATAGTTTGCTAGGCAGAAAGAAGCGCAATGTATCAAGCAGTTGTTCCCCAGAGCTGTTGCGATAGGTTTCCATCCTACTGGTGAAGCCTTCCCTATAGATTGGGTACTGCCCCAGGGGTGGGTCCTATTAAGGGCTATATATAACCATATTATAATTATTATCCAACTGTTACTGAGGGGGGGCAGTACCCAACCTAAGAGCCAAGCCCGTAAACTCCCAAACCCAGTTGACATTTAATTGTCCATGTTCTTTTCCATTTGGTTCTGCATTTATGGGGTTACATAGCCTCTGTGAAGCCTTAAACCCCTATATAAACCTATGAAGCCTTAAACCCTAGATCCAGTATAACCTATATAAACCCCATGAAGCCTTAAACCTTAAATCCTGTACAACCCTATATAAACACTAGGAAGCCTTGAACCCTAAATCCTGTATAACTCTTTATAAACCCTCTGAAGCCCCAAACCCTACACCCCGTATAACCCTAGATCAACCCTCTGATGCCTTAAGCCCTAATCCTGTATAACCTTATATAGACCCCGCTCTCAGGTCTAGGTTTTACCAACACCAACATACACAACCTGCTTCTGGAGACTGAAATTGATTCTCGAGAAGGCTGGGACTTAGGCTTGTCTCATTGGGCTGTCAGCGGGGAACTGGAGGAATGGATTCGTAAAGTAGCCTCTATATAACAACACCTAATGATATTGTAGTCTCTCTTTCTTTGCCACCATTTCGTTTCCTGAAGACAATTGGCAAGTTTTGGGTTTGGTGTGCAGGGCTGGGGGTTGATGGTCTAGGCCGCAGGGCTTGGGGTTCAAGACTTCCTGCAAACAGCGAGTACAGAGAGTATCTATGGATACCCTAAACCCTAAACCCTAAGCCCCTAAACCCGGATGATTGAGAACTTTAAGGTGCTGACAAGCTCTTATAATGAAGGAAGTCACACGGTAATGCTCCCTTATCCTCTAGTGGGGGTCCGTATTGCAAAAAACCGATCCTTCGTCCCTAGACCCTAAACCAACACTCAACTCTAAACCCTGCATGGACCCTGAACAGTAGAGCCTAGGCGCGCCCCAAACCTCCAGGCCTAAATCCTTAGCCCTAGAACATAAACCCCAAACCCGTAGTCACAAGACCATTGGAGACGTAGCTCATTGAGGCGCGAGGTCTGCAATGGCGGGCTGGGTGTCCTTTAAGTTAGGATTTAGGCGCTAGGGTTTAGGATGTTATTGGTAGATATTTGGCAAGCTTTGGGCTTCTGTTTCTGGTGTATATCACGCCATACTCATCTTGAACCCTGGACATGTTTGAACTGAGCAGGTTTTATATGTAGTCAACAGATTTAGCCAGAAGCTTACAAGCGGTTGGTAAGTTCTGCAACGAGACAAGCAAGCACGACAAGTCATAGAAGCCACTGCAGGGACGCGAATCCTAAGCCCTAAGCATTCAATCCGAGACGCTACCATTGGAGCCCCAGATCCTAATTAGTCAAGGGTTTACTTGTGGGTCGATTTGTGTTTATAACCCTTCTAAGCCACATCGAATGTTTCCAGTTAGGCTTTTAAACCTCTATGCACAGCCCAAGTTCCCCTGACACTCCGAATAGGCTTTAGGCTTCAGGCTCACAGTGGTAAAGGAGGCATTGGATCACAGACAAGCCAAGCCAAATGCAGTTTCAAGGGTTTCAGAGTTTAGGGTTTTTGCATATTCTTCCTGGATCTGGATCTAGAGTTCAGGGTGTGAGGACGTGATTTGGTGATTGCCTGGGGCAGGGTTCCTGTTGCCTTCCTTGAAGTCCAGAGTTTAGGACAGATATTGAAAATGGCACCGCAAAAACCGATGCAACAAACGCACTTAACCCCATGACCCTCACACTAAACTGAAACCCTTAAGCCTTAAGCTTACGCTGGAAATCGTTTGTACTCGAAAACTTAGGCCCAAGCCTTCAGCCTACGCCTCAAGCCCATTCTTGGGGGTTGTTTGGAGAAAAGGGTTGCTTGCTAATCCCACCCCCTATAAGAATGACCTAAAATTTGAATTCCATTTTTTAGTATAGTGTCCTTTTTTTGGGGGGGCCCTAAACCCTAAACCAATTTTTTTTAGGGGGCCCAGGGTTAGCAACATTCTCGCATCATGTTCGCGAAGGATCCCCGCGGTCCCAAATCTTTCACAGCCGCGCCCAGCTCCTCTTTGGGTAAGACTTTCTGAGTTGTTGTGAATAGGGTTTAGGGTTTAGGGTCAAGGAGCTTCAGGTCACACACGGTATGAATTCCCTAGACATTCCTCTATAAACTCGGTTTGTGTACTTCCTAAATCCTGAACATTAACTTACAGCAACCCACTTTGAGGTGTGGGGATAAGACTGTGACAGGTTCGGGGTGGGTGTTCAGGATGGTGTTCCCTAAATCAGAAACCCAACACCCTCAATCTTAATGTAGACCCCTAATCCATAAACCCGCTCCCCTTAACGGAGATTATAATAGGGATCCTAATGTTAACATCCTTAAAAGGAGGGGGTGTATTAATCAGGAGTCTACATAGGAGTTTAGGGTTTGCCATGCATCTTCTACCCTACCCTACATGTATCCTAAGCTCTAGACTCTAGACCCCGAACCCAGGATAGCCAAATCACACGTGTGGATGTAGCCTAGTTTATGCCGTGTTCGGGCACTCTTGGCCCTTGTAAATGGGCTCTAGGTACAATTAAAGCTAGGTAAGAAGTACTTTGAACCTCCAGGCAGGGGGACCTTGAATGAATGGAAGCAAACCCCTCGTTCACGTGAATACCCCCTCGCAAGGAGGATTTCTCAGAGGGTCTATTTGAGGACCCTTAGGAATCTACCCTAAACCCCTGAGGGTTTGTAATTTAGACATAACTCTTCAGTCTCAGGCCTCTCAGAGATTTGCATCTTCCGTAAACCTTAGGCCCTGAACTCCCCAAACCCGAAACCCACTCTGCGCACCTCAGTTTGTAGAATCTAGATCCCCCCCGAAACACAAACCTCTTAAACCCCTCAAACCCCTATCCCTCAAACCCCCTGAAATCCTCAAGCATTGAACTCCAGAAGCCTAATGGTTGCATTTGGCCAAATATGAATGATGAGCCTTGATATCAGCCTTCTTTCAAAGGACGGCGGGCTTCAGGGTGCCTCTTGTGGGGTTCCGGATTTTTTCGATAGAGTGTGTGTGTGTGTGTGTGTTCAAAAACTCAAAGCCGCAAGGCAAGACGTTAGTTGCAATGAGCCACCTGCCGACCAACAGCCCACTGCGAGATTCTTGCCAAGGTATGATTTACACATTTGTCAGGGTGTTAGTTTCTGGCACATACACTTGCTGGGGAATGTGACATGATGTGTCCTTCAGGGGGACTGTAAGTAGAAATTTTACCACCCATTGTGACCTTTTGTCGTTGAATGTTTGATGGTACTGGCCAACAGTTCTGCGATTTGCAGGCTGCATGTCAAATTGCGGTTGAAATCGGCGTTAAGTATACGTATAAAGTTCGTGTAAGACTCCTAGTACAAAGAGTATGACGTTGCGGCTCTAGTTGGCTGCGATTAGGTTGCGAACCATCTGTGTTTTGGTTGACATGGGGGGGAGTGATTACCTAAACTTCTCGACGAAGAAGCGTGGCTATCTAACATTAAGAAGACCAAGAAGTTTGTAGCTTGCAAGCAACTTCCAAGTGACAGGAGCAAACAGTCCTGTAGCCCAAATTCCATATGGGCCATAGTCTAAACTAAACTCCTCATATCGCCCCTTAATAGCCCCTAATATACTCCCCTCTATTTTCCCCTGTGTAATTCCCTTTTAGGAGTTTAGACTCTAGCTCATATGGTAGTTTCCCAAAATCAGGGTACCCCATTACAGACCCCAAGATACTATAGTCCTTATCATGGGGACCCACACTAAGGTATCCTGATTTTGGGAAACTCCCACATCTAAGCCAAGGAGTTTTAACCCTAAAGCTTAACCCCTAAACCCTTAAACCCTAAACCCTAGACCCTAGACTCTAAATCCTAAACCCTAAGCCCTAAGCCCTAAACCCTAAACCCTAAACCCTTCAACAAAAACCTTAAACCCTAAACCCTAAACCCTTAAAACAAAAACCTTAAACCTTAAACCCTAAACCCTAAACCCTTAAAAAACCTTAAACCCTAAACCCTAAACCCAATACTTAGTCCCCTATCTGAGCCAAGGACCTTTATGCTGACACTTCGGTGCGTGAGCTGGTGCGGGAGTCTGGGTTGCTGTTAAGGAACCTAAATTAAGTCACAATTGGGGTTTAGGGTTTTGGTTTAGGGTTTGGGGTTTAGGGTTTAGTTTGTGTATATATAGAAATACATATAGTGAACAATAGGTTTTCCCCAATATAGTAACTTAAATTTAGTTACCACAGTGGGTATTTATAGTAAATAATAGAGTTTCCCAAAAATAGTAACTTAAATTAAGTTCCTTAATAGCAACCCAGGAGTGCTTTGGACTGCCTCAGCTCAGCTGCTCTGCCGACCCGCACGGGGGCGTGTACCTCGCTTTTGGGATCCCCTTTTACACAATGATTTTTTTAATGTTATGAAATACTTTAGTATATTATGCTGTACTATACTCTGATATGGTATAGTCTGATATGCTATAGTAGAATACACTATAGTATAATATTATATGCCACACTACATTATAGTTTTGGGGGCGGGGTACGGCGAGTCAGTACACAATGCCCAGACACTGACCTGCCTCTGGTCAGCAGGGAATGATGGACTGGGTAGTGAGTGTGTCAGGGTGTATTCTGGAGAAAAAAGTGCGCGGTTTCTTTAAGGGGGTCATATCCAAATCTTGAAATTCAAACCCCTAAGCCTTAAACCTAAACATTGGCTCCAATATTGCATTCCATGCGAGGAAGAGGCTTAGTGCTTGAGGTTTAGAGTTTAGGGTATGGAGTTAGGGTATGGGGTTGGGGTTTGGAGTTTGGGGTTCATGTTTCTCTTTGTTGTGGGTGAGTGCGTCCCGCAATAAGCAAAAGGACCCCCGGCAGTTGCGAAACCATGCCTACAAGAAAGCCCATGTTTGTTGAGTACGCCCGCACATCCCCAGACCTTCGCCAAACCCTAAAAACTAAAACATTTGCCCCCCGCCTACTCTACAAACCTTGAGTTCTGCGAGCGTTCAAGCTTAGGTATTACAACTTCTTCGATCAGGGTGATGCTCTTGGGTGGCACTGCGACCGTTTCTGAGCTCATGTTACTTGTAAGCGGTGAGGATTTGCAGTGCTTCCCATGGATGACATCCATTTTTTTTCCAGGCTCATGCAGGGGAAGCACTACCTAAGAGAAGTGCGCATACGATTGTTGTAGACCCCCTCTGGGTTTGCTTTCTTAAAGGAGGGTGCAAAACTGGAGAGGGCTTGATGGCTGGCTGCTCCCAAAAGGTCGAGCATGGTGGGCATTTGGTTTGTTTTGTATGTCGCTGGAAAAGGAATATCAGGATAAAGATAACTCGCGCTAGATACATTTTTTCGAGGGCCCGGTGCTTCGGCCAGTTTTTGCCCCAGGAGTAGGGTAAGGTAATGGTTTTTAAGTTTGGACCACACTTTGGAGGACACTGGAGGAAGAACTCCTTCTCACGGTTTAGTACCAGGGTAAGTAAAAACCCCAAAGTCTAAACCCGGACCTTAAATCCTGATCTGGGATTAGATTACCCAATTACAGGCTCCCTCTTTAGGGTTTAGGGTTAAGGTTATTTAAGGTTTACGGAATCCGAACCTTCAAATCCTGCAATTGCGGATCCCTGAGATCAATGCCCAAAGCACGCAACCTGAGCTGCAAATCTTGGCATTGTCCAGACCCAGGGCACAGAAACCCTCAATCTCTTTAGTCTGTACGTGAACCTTAAACCACAAACGCAAATACAGGATCATGCAGGGTATTGTCCGTCATCATTGTGTTGCCCGAGCCTCTCAGCCCCGAATTTGCCCGAGGCTTCTCGAATTTTCATTATCACTTTGGAATATCTGGAAGGTTACGGAGGGTTATCAAAACCCACAACCCCTAAGACTACGGTCCGTTTTCGGGTGCTGCAAATACTAGCGGGGGGGGGGATTTCACAGTGGCCACACGCGTGATAATTCCACATCTGAGGTAGGTCTTAGGGTTTAGGGATTAGTGTACTTTCCATGAAAATATCCTATATGGCCCCTGTGCATACATATATATATATACATACATACACATTCCCTTCATTCCCTACTAGAACCCCAATATGTGCCCCATGAAACCAATGGAGGTTCCATTTTCTTTCCATTATCCCTACTTTATTCCCTACAATGCTAACCACCATATATATGTACATATATACATATAGAATTACATATATATATATACACCCTATTCTAATATAGGAGTTTCCCTTTTCTTCTGCATTATCCCTATAGTACCGCTTGGAAAGCCAACGACCCAGGCTTTTGTCCCTAAACCCTGAAGAAAATGGAAACTACTATGTTATAATAGGGTTTTTCATATATACATCGTAGCGTTATATATATATATGTATATTTTGGTAGGGTTATATATAGATATATAAGGAGCGTAGTTATGATAGGGAATAAGGGCTATATATTACATACCTATTGGGCCCTGAAGCGGCCCATGTCTTGGGGTAACTGGACTTTTCAGGTGAGTTTTGGCTGCGCTCTTAACCGTACCCTCCTCCCGTTTGGAGTTCAGGGTATAGGGTTTAGGGTTTAGGATCTAGGGTTAGTTTGGGGGAATAGAAAGCATTCCGCCGCAGCTAGGCTCCCAGTTCTCAGTGAACCTGATCTTGCAGACCTCAGAGGGTGGAGACTTCGAGTATGTGCCCCAGTCTCGGCCCCTAGGCTCTGAGTAAGTGGAATGATGCAGGGATTTAGGGGGAAAGGCCGGGAATGGGTTGTGATGGCGGCTTTGGATTGTGCGGTTTCTTAGGATCTCTATGGAGTTCTGACTCGAAGCTTGCAAGCATTGTCGTAGGATTCCTCATGGGGGTCATCGCTGGGCATTCCACCTTTTGAGATAGGACGTCTTGCGTTTTTTTTTGGTGAACAGTTGGTAGCGGGGTACTGGATGCTCCCAAATCGGAATTCAATGCATTCATCACGAAAATGGGGACTATGACCCTGACCCCTATTCCCTAACTCCAATACTCCTTTGTAGGTTCTTATGTTTTTGTGCTGTCATGGAGAAATGTGAAGGGGACGTGCAGTGGATGATGTGTCTTGCACTGAGTGGGTGCTCGGACCAACTCATTTCATGGGATTTAGGGTTTTAGGGTGCTGTAGAATTTCTTACATGAAGAGTAGCTCATGGGCATTACATAGGACCTTAAACCTTGAACCCTAAACCCTGAACTGTGGTTCAACATTTGGTCTTGACATAGCAAATGGGTTTAGGGTTTAGGGTTTGTGATACTTGATTTGCCGTAAGCCGTACATGTAGTTCTCCTTTAGCAAGTGGAACATGGGGTATATGGGGATCTTATTAGGATGTTGGTATATTAGTGAATGGAACGTCCGTTCCATCTACCATACGTTTGGTTACCATGCTTCTACCCTGAAACATAAAACATGTTGATCCAGTTCGTCCACCGCCACACCTGGTCTTCGATAGCTTTTGCCATAAACTTCAGGCCCTTCTGGTGGAAAGCTCGAAACCCCAAAAATCCCAGCTGAAAGCACTGGAGCTTTTTGTGGATTGGATTTACTGTAATTCGGGCTTCAGGGTTAAGGATTAAGGGTAAAGGGTTTGGAGTTTATGGGTTCCGTGCGAGACTTCCGGCTGAATCCTCGATACCCACGTGGGTCTTACGCAAAGCTCATTTACATGGGATTTCCCAAAACTTGGGCGAAATATTAGGCCCCACTTTCTGACCCAATAGAAAACTATATCTGTTATAGTAGGGACCCATCAAAGTTTGCCTTTTTTGTGGACACACCCCCACATGGATGTTTCCAAACAACGGGGTCCCTTCTTCTGAGTATTCGAGATGAGGTTGGTTTGTTTCAGAGCCTGCCAGACTGAACCCCTTGTGGTTAATGCCCGAATCTGTCCTATGTCGTCCCGGGTTGCCACAACAACGAGGAGCCTAATTAAAGGCTCTCGTATGAAGATTCGTGGCCCTGTGCTTTTCCGTTGAACCTAAACCCTGCTCCCCCACCTCACATCATCAGCCTGAAGCCCTAAACCGTGACATCTTCAAGCTCTGAAGCTTAAACTTGAAGGCACAAGGGCCTAAGGTTTGGGGTTTAATGACGCGGTTTAGGGGTTTAGGGTTTAAGGCTAAGGGGAATAGACCTATCCGAATGGGGGAGTTTCTCCTCTAGGCTTTTGGCTTAGTGCTTAGTGTGTAGGTTGGGTACTGCCCCCACCCAGTAACAGTCTATATTAGGGGTCCTATTAAGGGCTATATATAACCCTGTTATACTTATTATCCAACCGTTACTGAGGGGGGGCAGTACCCAAGGTGTAGGGCTTCGGGTTGGTGCTTAGACATAAGCACATCAGTCCGAAGAAAGCCGAATGAAGTCTGTTGCAGCGAGTCCTCACCGTGAAGCCCAGGTACCTTGTTGATGAAATGCAGTCCTGGGCAGACATGGAGCGAGATCTGCAAAGGAAGAAGAGTCCAAGCTCAAAAGCGGCATTTTTGTAACTACTCTGGATAGAATGAGAATGCCATAGATGCCAAAACCGTAAAGCCTAAACCGTGAGCCCTAAATCTGAAACCTTAAATCCGAAACTCTAAATCCCAAACCCTAAATCCTGAACCTCCTCTCAATTTGGAGAGGTGCTTTGTGAATCTTTAGAGGGCGATTGCGCTCCCACTCGGAAAGGCCACTAGGACTTCCTAGTTGCTTCTGCAAGGATTGTACCAAAGCTGAAGTCTGGCAGCATCTACCTCTTTGCTGGGAATGCTTCTTTCCATCAAGTCTCACCGGTGACGTCCGGCACGCGAATCAACGCAATCCTGACCTACAATCTAGAGGACGCAAGGGGTTTCTCAAAGGCTTTGCTTCTCCCCCGCGCATCATTACACATGAGGGATTTTGGTGGATTTACACGCGCACCAGTGGTAAACAAGAGTAATAAGGATAACACAGGGATCTCCTTCCCCCAGTGCTATACCTCAAGCCTCAAATCCTACACCCTAAGCTGCACTCTTTAAATCAATATTTTCTTTTGGAGCTGCAACCGCAAGTACACCTTGTGGGCCGGTAGGATCCATATGCAGGTCCTGTGTTCCTTTTTTTGGAGCATTTCCAAGAAAAACTAGGGGTTCTTCCTTGGGAGTTCTTACTAGGTGATAAAGATTATAGTAATGGGGCCATGCAATGGATCCTGTTCGGCAACGCCCGTAAGAACTATAGTCAAATTCCCTAAAGGGGTTATATAGGGGGTACATGGGGGAGTATTATACGGCTTACTAAGGGGTATACCAGGAGTTTAGACCTTAAACCCTAAACCCTATATTGTAGGGGTTATTGAGGAGGATACCAGGAGTTTAGACTATAGCTCATATGTAAGATCCTTCGGTTGTAACCAAATGACCTAGGCAAGGACATGATCACCCTGGACCTTCAAGTCAGGTAAGGATCTTGGGGCCAGATTCTGGAAGGTGGGTTTAGGGTTTAGGGTTGCTGTTAAGGAGCTTAAATCAAGTTACTTTCTTTAGGAAACCCTTTTATTTACCATATACCCATATCAAGGTAACTTGCAGTAATTGAAGTTCCTGAACTGCAACTGAGTTTTTGAAGGTGGCTGGTTCTCGTCGGGCTTAGGTCTGCCCTCTTGCCTGGTTAAGCTTATACCATCGCAGGCCAAACCTTAAGCCGCAGGATGGTCTGGGCCCAATGTTGAAGCAAGAACCATCATAATAGTCATAGTTGTAGTAATAACAGTATAAGTTGTAATAATAGTAATGGTAATCTTACAAAAATAATGGTAATAGCTGCCAATACAGCTTCCTCACCCCATAGACATTTCTAGACCGCAGCTCAGCTCTATGGAATGCTAAGCCAGACCCGCGACTAATAAATCCCCTTCATAGGGATTATACAAGGGATCCGGCTATAAAGGTCCTTAAAAGGAAGGGGTTCTTAATCATGGGTCTCCATGAGCCTTGAATCCTTTGGCGTGAGTCCTAGCCCTTCTTTACGTCAGCCCCTGGATTCATCAGACGAACACTGTCTACACATCCTCGCCTTCATCCATGTACATGGTGCTTTGGAAATGTGAGGCACCATATCCCCTCATGATCACCACGTCCATATTGCACACTATAGCCCACAACCCTATTCGAATTATTCAGGTCCCTTGGAGGTCCGTGGTACCTACAAATTACTGCCTACTCGTGATTGTACTTACAACCTGTGTAGAAGCTGCTTAAGTCACCTAACATGGTTGCAATTGGTTTATGTACACCCTGTTCGGTAGATTACACTTGCTAAGCTGTAGATCCCGAAATATCTCCGTAAATGCACAGTTCTCTTTGAATTTTCGACTTGATTGTCCATTATTGACTTCTACGTACTCATAGACCTCCCAGTGCCCTCCCTGAGTTCGTGAAAGCTTTCCCGCCTGGACATCTCGGAAGGGGTGAAGACTCAGCTCCAATTACCAACTACCGCCGCCGCTGCTGTCCCCAACACCGCCGCCGCCTGCCACCGGTGCCCCGCCGCTGCCACCGCCAATGCGATCGCCACCCAGACACCAAAGACTCATAGTTGTTAGATAGGTGAACATATCCATCCCGGGCTTGGGGCTACGGGGCTTCAAACAGCCAGCATCCCATCGCTAGGAGAACCAGTGCCTGAATGCTTACACTCTGAAGCAGTTCTTCGGGGTAGATCCAGACTCTGAAGCATCTTCGTGAACTGTGGGCAAAGGGACCCGTGTTTGGGGTTTCGGGTTAAAAGCGTCTAGGGTCCCGCCTCCGTGGGCAGTGGCAGTTCTGTTCTTCTACCAAGATCCTTCGAGTAGTTCTACCCCCCCTTAAGTAGATAGAATATGGCTTCGGGTATATTACAGTAAGATCCCCCTATACCTCATATTCTGTCTACTTAAGGGGGACCATAGGCTTTAGGGTTTAGCGTTCCACCCCAGCCCCAGTACCTGCAGTCTGAAATTTGGATGTCAACCCTAGGTCTTGAGTCTCGTCCTCATTGATAGGGCTTAAGGGGGGGGGGGGGGGNNTTTCCTCCATCAACAGTATCTGCCCTCCTGGAAAAATGGAGCACTTACCAGTCCTGCGACGTTGAAAAAACTGAAAGGTGTATAGTCTCCCTTAAGTAGATAGAATATGGGTATATGTGGATCTTATTATATTATAATCAAAGCCATATTCTATCTACTTAAGGGGGACTATACTTCTATGTGAGCTGCTAATGAAGGTTCGCTTTTTTCAGGGGAGCAATCAATAAGGACGGATATGTAGTCCTATATCTGCCAATTCAAACTAAGAAAATCTTGCTCTGCGTAATTCTTCTCTTTCCCCCAGGCGCATTGTTCTTTGTGCGTGGTGTCAAATTCTGTGCTTAAGTCATGTGGTCCCGATGGTAGTTCTGTACCAGCCCCTGGCATTTGTAAGAGCTCTAGATTTGGATCTTCTGAGCCCGAAACCCTACACCTGGACCCTACTTCGTCCGACACGGTGAAGTCTTTTAAATTTCAAATTCTTAGTATATTGGTTAGTAGTTAGTAGGGAAACAGTGAATACAATCCCTGTACTATCCCTTGTGTATGTATTCCCTTATTCCCTGCCCTATACACTCAATCCTGAACTCTATACTATCTTCCTTTTTGAGTCCCTACTGGAGCCCAGAAAAAATCAACATACCTGCAACCAAAAGAGCCAAGCTTGTTGTGCGGCAGCGTTTCATGTGGATAGGCCGTTGGTGTAGGGTTCTATAGTATTTGTAAAGTTTAGGCGTTAGGGTTTTAACATTTATGGTCTAGGGTTTTAGTGTTTTAGGGTTGCGGATGTAGGAAATTTCTTAAGGTGTGGTTGGAGTTTAGAGCTTAGGCTGGTAGGCGCAGTGGTCAGGGCAGTGACGTAGCTAAAGTCACAGCACCATAGCTCATAAAGCCTCGAGCCTAAACCCCCCCCCGCCTTTACCTTGAGCCCTAGATCTCTGCATGTAGGGCTTTCTATACAACAGATAGAAAGGCTATAGAGTTTTTTTTGAGACTTTCTCAAAACCGCCCTATTGAATCCTCGAGGGACCCGTAATCTCTCTGCACTGAGCATGTATCCCCAGAGTTGTAAGGGTCTCACTATTTGGAGCACCCCTCTTTCATGATGTGCCCACCCGAATCCCTCTACCCTAAGCCCTAAGCCCTAAACCCTAAACCCTGTTAATGCTTTAGCTGAACCTAAATGCGTACCCTGAGCCCAAAACCGACGCCTCAACCCGCCCAACACCAGGATAGGGTTCTCGGGGCGAACGGATAGTAAGAAGAATAGTAGTAATAAAAGCAATAATATTACTAGAAACAATAGTAACAAGAAAACAGTATATAGCAACAGCAATAATAGTAATAATAATAATAATAATAGCAACAATGATCACAACCGCAATTATCATAATTTAGTAGTGAGAATAGCAATGAAAACAGGGTTCTTCGGGTGGACGGATGCTCCTCAGCTTCAAGCAGTAAGTCGCAATGTTACATGCCAAACACTCCAGTTTGAACCTGGGACCACCCGTTCTGAGGGTTAGTAAGACATAAGGGAACGTATACACACATATATATATATGTATACATATGTAAATAAATAAATAAATAAATATATATATATATATATATATGAGGTTTAGGGTTTAGGGTTTGGGGTTCTGTGCTGCAACTGCCGCGACAACTAACATCGCGCGAGTGTGTGTGCTGAAGGTAGGGCTACCGGAAACGGCCTAAGACCTTCAGCCTTGACCTTAAGCCTTCAGCCCTCAACCCTGAGACTCGAAACAAACCTGACCTCCCAACCGCTAAGCCAGAAACTCTTCAATTCGCTGAACCCCTCAACTCTTTTATTTCGAAGCCGCTACACCCCCAATCCCAAGCCCTACACCCTAAACCCGGAATCCAAAACCCTAAGCCCCCAAGCCTAGACCTTGAATGCCAAACCCTCAGCCCCAAACGCCAAACCCTACACCTTCAAACGATACATCTTGACCCAGCACCATCAACCCTGAACCCTAAGCCCTGGACATTAAACCTAAACCCTGAACCCTATATATCCCCGCTGTAACTCCTGTACCCTCCTATGTAAACCCCAAACCCTACACCCTAAACCCTAAATCCTCTTTTCTTTCAATGCCATGCGATGGCGCCCCCGCTGCAGCGCCTGAGGCTGCTCGGTGCGGCTAAAGCTAAGGCAAGGAGAGATGGTTTGGGGATCATGGCTTAGTTTTGGGGTTTGGGGTTTGGGGTTTGGGGTTTAGGATTTAAGGTTTAGGGTTGAGAGTTTAGGGTTTAGGATTTAGGGTTTAGGGTTTTGGGTCTAGGGTTTCAGGGTTTCATAATTAGGGTTTAGGGTGTAGGGTCTATACCCCAAGAACAAGCATGGAGAATCAAATGGAAAAAGCAAAATGAAAACAACATAGAAGCCAAGTTTGGGAGAGATGAGTTTAGGTTCGGAGCAAGGTTTAAGGGCTATGGGGTGCATTTAGGCGGATATTATATGGGAAATATGGGAGAGAGAGAGAGAGATATACATATATATATATATATAGAGTTCAGAGTTTAGGGGTTTTGGGGGTAGTCTAGGGGTAATTTGAGAGATTCATGTGGATTAAATTCCCAAATGCCTAAACCCTAAGCCCCTGAGTCCTAAATTCTCAACCCCAGACCCCACACCATAATTCCTAAACCCTGATCCCTTAATCCTAACCTAAACCCTTAAGCCTAGATCCTCAACCCTAAACCCCAAATCGTCAGAAAATAGTTGCGCTGCCAGACGCGACGGCGGGGTCCACGTTCGGCGGCTTCGGCTTCAGGTGCATGTTCAGGGTTTAGGGATTAGGGTTTAGGGTTTAGGGATTTGGGGTTCAGTGCTTGGGGTTTAAGGTTTAGGGTGGACTTTCGGAGGAGAATTGGAGGTCCGAGATTCGAGGTTCGGGTCAAGGATTGAAGTTTATGGCTTGGATATTACAGGTTCGGGGTTTGGGATTGGGTTTAGTGTTTAGAACTTGGAGGTCCATGGGTAATGTAGACCCATGATTCATAAACCCGATTGGGATCCCAATTATAATCCCTTAAGGGGAGGGGGTTTATTAATCAGGCGTCTGGGTTATTTATAAACTTACCCCAACAATGGAGAGTCAAATGGCACATGAGGGAGCAATTATTGGTTTGTCAGGATATCCGGGGGTCAAGGGTCTAGTGCATATAGCTTGTTTACATTCGGGGATTTTTTTGACCCATTTGGAACCATGTCATGAGAGTCAGGGGGAACCCTAAACCCTAAACCCCTGAACCATGAAACCCTAAACCCTAAACCCCTAAGCCCCCAACTGTACAGTGACAAGTAGGTTATAAGTACCCATGGACCCCCAAGAAGGGGATGCCAAACTGGGAAGCAACCTGCCAGCTGTAGGCTTAGGGTTAAGGGTTGAGGGTTTAGGGTTTAAGGTGTAAGGTTTAGGGTTTAGGGTGTAGGAAAGCAATGTATCAAGACGTTATTGAATTGCAAGTCATTGTATAAGAGTTCCCCTAGGCTACCTTGTTCAACATACGGCCGGGGCAATGAAATCAAGAAATATAAATTCTGATGTATTAAGCAAGCAGATTTCTTCAACATCTTGATTTAAGATTAAATGCTTTCCGTGTAGGGATAGGACTCAGGGTTTATGGTTTAGGGTTCGGATAAGAGTTCAGGGCTTAGGGTTTACTGATGTACTAAGTGGTATGTACACTTGACATTTTTGGGTTGTTCTGTTCAATTAAGCAACTAATTTTTCTGACTTAGGGAACTCAGCACCTGTTTCCAAAGAACCAGGGGTGCGGAGGGAGCCTAGGGAGAAAGAGATAGTACAACAGGGTGCAGGGTCGAGGGGTTTATCCGTAGGGGCCCTGAACCCTAAAACCCTAAAACCCTAAACCCTAAACCCTAAACATTGGTTGCAAGGACAAGGGTTTTATTGTTTCAGCGCTTTGGCTCAGTGTTGAGGATGTTGTTTTGTAGGAGCCTGTGTCTCAGAGTCGAGTAGGGTAACTGGGCAGGCCTTTGGGTTCCTTAGATATTTCCCCTTGTTGGTTTTATAGGGACCCATCTACACCAATATTTTTCAAGTGTCCCTAAAGGCCAACCAAGGGTAAGGTCAACGGGAACAAGGGCCATCCGAGCGGTAATCAGTGGACCAAAGGGTTGGCAGGAGCTTTGGAGTGCAGTACATTTCAAGTATATCAGGGCTATAAAAGGAACGACATTGATATTAGGGTTTAGGGTTGAGGGTCCAGGATCATTATTCAGCGCGCACATTATTTGAGCAGCACTCCTATTTTCAGGCATGCCCAGATGGCTTCTGCAGCTATTTCTTGGGTTGCGCACTGAACTATTGCCTACCCAAGCAAACATGGAACCTCATGTGTAGGTCTCCATGAACAAGGGCTTAATTTAAGATATTCCTACTTATAGGGATGCCGAAAAAATAGATTGCTCCATTTTTTTTGGAAACCTGCATCTAGGCCCCCGCTACAAGGACAGCAGTCCTTTGGGCTTTCAGGGTTCCATATTGGTTTGATTCCGGCAGATTGTTTCCTTGACGTTCTACTCCTCAGGTTTTCTGAAACTGTTCTGAGGCATTGCGTATTTCAATGCAGACATTTCTAGATCGTGACGTGGGGTGGGGATTGAAATCAAGTCTGTTTCCGCCTTGTCGGCTTCCCGAAGATGTAGCATGGGCTTGCCCCAGCGTATCCTGCAATATTCCCTGGGCCGCTCACACATTTTGTATTGATCATCGTCCGAGACCTTTCAAACTTGCTTTCAACAGTATCTACAGTGGGCACCATGAGAAGCTGAACGTACAGTGGGGATCTAGGTATCCGAAGACTCTTCCTATTCTAGTTCTTAGTACCATCGCGAAGAGCCCAGGTGAATGCTACAAAGAATGCCATCCGTTCGTTGTTGGGGTTCATATATACTGCTCTTAAGTTACCTACACTCAATCATTTACTGTGCTATTTGAGGGAACTAGCAGTAGGCCAGGTACCATAAGCTCCCGTAAATTACAAATGTTCAGATGCACTAGACATGTACCTTGGACGTTATGAATTCAAGTAATTTAGGCTTCATCCTGGATACCCCTAAGCCCGAAACCCAAGTCTACCCTTGAACCCCAACCCCAAACCCCAAACCCTAAACCCTAACCCCTAAATTCCTCAACCCTATACCCCAAACCCTAAACCCTATACCCCTAACCCCAAGCCTCCGGAGCTTCCAGCCCAAGTCCCTGCCGGCTTTCTTCGCCATTTCTTGGCTCTGCCACGTAGACCGTGCAAATTCATTTGGCCTCGAACCTCTCGTGAGCAGGGGACCTTGGTTTAGGAGTTTAGGGATTTAGGGTGTAGGGATTTAGGCTTTAGGAGTTTAAGGTTTAGGGATTTAGGGTTTAGGGTTTACGAGTTTAGGGTTTAGGGTTTTATTTAGGGTTTAGGGTTTAGGGATTTAGGGTTAGGCCCTAAAAGCTGAACCCTGAACTGTAAATGCCCGAAGAGGGGCGATTCTCTTGGGTTTGGCATGGTTTGGCGGTTGGTTTTCGGATTTTGGTTCAGGATTTAGGGGCCTAGGATTCAGGGTTTGGAGGCTAGGGCTGGGGGCTTAGGGCCTAGGACTCGGGGTTTGAGGATTTGACCCAGGGTCCTGGCATAGCGGTGAACTACGGATTATCTCATGCACAAAGGGATTGGTATGATGGAGCTATCAACACCTCCTAAACGCCTTACCCTCTGAGGCACCAATGCTACTGCAGACGCCCAGGTTGGCCTAAACCCTAAACGGGAGTCCTGTCCTGCAAGTCTTCGATCCCTGCAACTTGTCTACTGTTCCTGAGATTTCTTCGTGCATGATGCGTCTCGTCAAAATACGATTCCAGGTTTAAGGGACCGTAGACCCTGTTGAGCTGCCGCCATACGGTCTGGGGTCCAGGATGTGTAGGTTGAGCTACTCAAAGTTGTACTTATTGCCCGGTCTTAAGCCATAACAATGCCAGGCACCTTGGGGGCCTTGTGCTTCGGCTATAAGTACAGTCTTTGACACCAAACCTCAGAAACCCGCAGGGTAAGCCTGACTTGCCTGGACCTTCAAGTAGCTAGCGAAATTGTTGCCAGGGTAGTTTAAGTGGTAGGCTTTGAGAAATTCACAATAACACAACATAGCACTATTGCAGGTGTTTGGGCCCATGCGCTACAAACCGGTCATAAACCCCTACATAACCCAAAGTTCCATTTAAGTTTCCACCTTTGGATTTGCTTTTCCATCTGCCTCTACATTTATTCTAATCTATTCGAATTATTTAGGCCAAAAACTCTATCCCAATCTCTAAGCCCTAAACCCTAAAGCCTAACCCGCCACCAGAACCTAATCCCTAAGCTATCAACCACCATGTGTAAACCCCAAGCCCTAAACTCCAAAGGTCATGGTGACCAAGAGCGCAGTGATCGGGATTGATCTGGGCGCCGACACGTCCTATGTCGGCTACGTTGGGAAGGCTACCTCGAGTTTGAAACTATACACGGGACATACAGGGTTATCTAGGGGATATCTTGTGTGCAAGTGCGGAATTACGGTATCAGTTACCACAGAAGGTTAAGTTGTAGGAGTCATAACCCCGCTTACTAGAGCCCCGTTTCACTACGAGGCGGAATGACCGAGGGTGGACCGTTTGATGGACAAAATCCAGCATGACCTCATATGAAATAGGGTCTTCTTACGGTCTTTGGTGAGCGTATGTAGTTAAAGTTACGAATATTGCGCTGTAGTATATTGGGGTCTATATCGGGGTCCCCCTATCTAGGGAAATGACCAATTCCTGGCCCCTTACCGTCTGGACCCGTATAGTGAACATCTGAAAGCAGCACTGGGTGGTGTTTCACAATCCTCCCCCTAACGATAATGATACCCCTGAATAAAACCATGTTAAACAACAGCAATGTATTACAATTAAATCTCTGGATTTTATTTATGTTAGGGGGTGCGGGGGTTGTTATTAGGGGAGGTGATTTCTCGGTCGAAGAAACGTGTGTTTCAGGCCTTGGTGTGAACGCTCACGAATCAGGCTTAGTAGAGGTTTCGCAAAAACGCCTAGGGACCCGAAGGATATATAGGTGCTAACAGGGCATTGTGGCTGTCCTTGTGGGGGATTGTATAGGTGTCATATCGAGAAATTCCCATTTAAGGTTCACTCGGGTTAATTGAGTTTACTTCCGCGGGGGGTACAGGAGCAATGGAGGGGAACCCATGAGGTTAGCGTGTAAGAATTACAGTTTACACGGTTTGAGCTTCAGGTTTAGATCATGTGGGCCAGCCCTAAACCCCAAACCGCATTTGTTACGGCCAACATGAAGCTGCATTGAGCATGGATGTTTTGGGTTCAGGTCTTACGATTTACGGGTCTCAAACTACGGTTGCCTGATGTTCGGTTTGAACGAGGGAGTGCGTCCCTGCTTATTTTGACAGGGATAAGTTGGGTAATGAAGTTGGGTAATGCGGTTCAGGGTTTAGGGTTGAGACGGCGCCGTCGGAGTCGGTGACGCAACTCTGGGATCCCCATCCGCAGATGATGCTCCCACATGATGTCGGGAAACAGGGCTCGGTATAGACCCCAGGATGCCAGGTATTTAGGGGTTTAGGGGTTTAGGGTTTAGGGTTCAGGGTTTAGAGTTTAGGGTTCAGGATTTAGAGTTTAGGGGTTCAGGGTTTTGGGTTTAGGGCGCCCTAAACTATCTAGAAAGCGACAGTTGGAAGGTTGGGCAGCACCTTGAGCCCTGGACTTAGAATTTTATGCAATCTCTCAACGCGAAGCCTTACCAAACCTTAGGCACCTCAAATCCTGGTGTAGGGTGCGCGCTTCAGGACTCAGAGTTCAGGTTTAGGGCTTAGGATTTAGGGTTTAGGGCTTAGGGTCTAGGGCTCAGGGTTCAGGGCTTAGAGAGTTTAGTGCTAAGAGGGTCAGAGTTCGGAGTATTCCGTGCTCAAGGTTCAGGTGGTAAACGCGAGCGCGACAGAATGATTCGCAATAACGTGCTCAAGGTTTCGAGGAGGCTGCCTCGCCTACATTAGAGATTCGGGCTTTGGGTTTAGGACAGCGTCGATTGACAATAACTAAGAGAGAGATTTCCCCAAACTTAGAGGTAACATCTTCAGGGTCCCAAGACAAAGAATTGTAGTGTTTGTGGGTCTAAATAGGGGGTCCCCCTAGTTTTATAGAAACTTCCATCTCCTGCATGGCCTTGGGCTCTATGACTCCAAGCCTCACCATTGATCATTGTGCGCAGGGCATTGTAGACATCTGCCAGAACGAGGCCGGATACCGGTGCTTGGGTCTACGGGCTGAGCTTTCGGTGCTTAGAGTTTTGAAAACAGGGTACAGGTACTTTTGGCGCTATACCCGAGACCCGAAGAGGGTACCCATCTTGTTGGCTTGGGATTAGGATTGGGCTCAGACATGAGGGGTTTGAGGCCGAATGGCGCAAAGATCAATGGATCACTGTTGAGTTTTAAGCTTTTTCTTCTGTTTATGACAGTTTGCCGCAGTAGTTTTGGGGTCCATGTCCATGTGGTGCGCGTGGTGGAGTCTAAACAGGAAGTTGCACCGTTTCCGCAAGGAAACTCAACAGTTTGGCTGGCTCCAAAACGCCGCAGCATTTCAGGCAGTTGTATCGTATTCACGTGTAACAGCACTTCCCTGTGACGGCCATGATTATCAAGAGTCTCACTTATGTTAGCTTAGCTATGATAGTGCTCCTACCATAGGCCATGTCTTTACAGCCATGAGTAGTAGGGCGAATGCAAGATCCCTAGGTTTAAAGCCTGAACCCCGGAGACCTAAGCATTGGACCCAAACACGAACCCAGGTGCAAAACCCAAAATTCTCAACCTGAAGCCATAAAACCCAAACCCTAAATCCTAAGCCCCAGACTGCAAGCCCCGAAAACTCAAACCTTGAGACCTTCCCTAAACCTTAAATCCCTAAACCCTCCTCCCATGCAGGTTTCCCGGAGAGAGACGCCGACATTGGTGCGCTCCCCAAAGCTCGTGCTTGGATTTAGGGTTAGGGATTTCATGTTTAGGGTTCAGAGTTTAGAGTTTTACACAGGGTTGAGGGCTGACCGTTTAGGGTTGACACTTTAGGGTTCGGAGCATTGGATTTCAGGGTCTCAGGTTCAGGATTTAAGCATGGCGCAGTAAGTATGGCGTAGTGTGCATGGCTCTTAAGTCCCCGTAAGTCCTGCGAAATACGGGGGTGCATACGGGGGTGCCACATTTTTGTCCCGAAGCTTGAAGCCCTAAACGCTAGGGTCCCTCGTAACTGTTGCTACAAAAGATCCTGCATGAGCTTCGTATATAACAAGTATCAAAGTTATCAAGGTATAAGTTACTTGGGCTCATGCGTTTTTTTTTTGTATCCCTCAAAGGATGTTGCCAGGGTCAGCTTGGAAAGGCTCCGGGCCTCAGCCCTTGATGTTAGGATTAAGGGTTTGCCTGCAGGGTTTTTGGTTCAGGGTTTAGGGTTTGGGGTATGTCTTAACTGTAGTCTCCTTAGGAATTGGGTTGTTTTTATAGTATAACCCCAAGGAACTATTCAACATGACATTTTATTATAGGTCTAAGGAAAGCCAGCCGATGCCTGACATGAACCTTGCACAATCCTAAGTTCACCGGAGAGTAAACCCCGAAGCCCTGAACCCTGAACTTCGGGTACTGCCTCCAGTCTGTAACAGTTGGATAATATTCATAATATAGTTATATATAGCCCTTAACATGACCCTAATATGGACTGTTTCAGGGTGGGGGCGGTACCCAACCTAAACCTCTCCAAATCTTCGGCCCGGAATCCCCAAGCCTACCTTCCCCCGAAGCAAGCATGGAACCAGAGAAGGGCCTTAGAAAGGCGACTGTCCTTTTAATGTGGTCTGTATTGGGTTTCAAGTTCCTTTGGGGAAGTGTGCGGAAATGATGTTTGACAACCAGTAAGTAAGCCCTAATCCGTATTTGTAGATACGTCCCTCCAAACCTTCAGCTTCCATTTCATTTCCATTTTTTCCATTACCCCAGAACCCTATAATACTCCCATAATATCCTTATATAATCCCTATATCACCCTTCAAAGGATCCCTAACATTGATCCCCTTGAGTTTCCATTTTTGGGTAAGTCGGCCTTTCTAAGTGTATATCCTTGTTATTCCTGATGGTGCCTCTTCGACTAGTATGGGTTTAGGGGTTTACGCTGTTTGGCAATGACAGTGTATCCCATCTAAACTCCAAACCCAACTCCTAGTCAGTACACTCATACCGCGTAGCTACACCCTTCACCGCAAATCCACTCATGATCAAGACCTTGAATACCATTGAAGCATACCTATAAATACTATGAAAACTTATTTCCGGAATCCCCAAACCCCTATGCCCCTAAACCCTATCCATGGTAAATAATAGGGTTTGCCTATTTTTGTTACCCTAAACCGTATATTCCCCAAACCTTGTATACCCATTATCCTGATATAGGCCCGGAATTCGAAAAGACTTAGGAGCCTAAAGCCCTAGACCCTAAAACCATGGCTAGGCCTTCAACTGTAAACTCCAGACCGTGCCTACCCCTGAGCTCCCCAAATTTAGTAGTTCTGAGTAAGGAACAAGGGAATTGATTCCATATATGAGCCATAGTTTAAACTCCTCAAAGGGGTTTATATAAGGGGGTTATATACCGGAGGACTCTTGGGGTTCTTAAGGGGGATGCTAGGAGTTTAGACTATGGCTGAGAGAACATATTCCTTTCCTCCCTACTAACCCCCAGTAAGCAAAAGCACAAACACTCCCCCAAAATCTCATGGAAACCCATGTAGTCCCCTTTCAGAAGGACTGTAGTCTTCTTAGGGCCCTTTTTGGGCTTCCATTTGATTTTCCATTATCCCAAAGCCTTATAATATTCTCATAATATCCTTGTATAATCCCTATATCCCCCTTAAAGGATCCCTAACATTGATAGTTTCCGGGAGTGAAGTGAGGTTGGCTTCACCGACCGTGAGCGCCTCCTCGGTGATGCAGCCCTGGCACAGATCAAGTCCAATGCCAAGCAGCTTGACGTTATAGTTTTGTGGGCTGAGTTGCTTTTTCGACACTTAAGGTCTAGGGTTTTAGGATTGTAGTTTTTTTTTTCTTTTTTGGTTTTAGTGTTTTCGGGTTTAGGGTTTTGAGTTTACGGGTTCAGGGTTCAGGGGCTACGACTGAGGGCTCAGGTGGTGTAGGGCTTCGTTGTTGCGGGTCAATGTTGGGTACTGCCTCCAGTCTGTAACAGTTGGATAATGTTTGTAATTCAGTTATATATAGCTGTTAATATGACCCCTAGTATAGACTGTTACTGAGTGGGGGCAGTACCCAAGGTCAATGTTTTAGAAGGCATCCAGGCAGCATATGTGGGAGTTGTTCAAAATCCTTCCTACAACGCTCTTGGGGTGCGTGAGGAGTGTTCACTATATCTCTTGTATAAGTCTAAGAGTCTATTGTAGCGTACCTCGTTCCATATCTCTGGTATAAGTATTCTATAGTGTACCTCAAACAGACCTGACAATGATGCCCCCTATAGTAGATCCACATGGTACGTAAATAGGACCGACTCTTTGGGAATCCCTGCTTCCTACTATCGAGATGGAGAAAGGGTTATGCGGGATCTCTGAATGAAATCCAACGTGTGTATGATCCCCTTCGATAGCTGTCTATCCTCTTTCGGGGCCCCTAGTACTCTATAAATCCTCATTGGTCCCACATAGACTGTATTTTGGTTTCGGTAATCATTCTGAAAGGACGGACTACAAGACCATTTTGCGATCTCGTCTTTTCAGTGTAGGGTTTAAGGTTTAAAGAGGCTTGTTGGTTTTCAAGATCAATATCAAACGGTTCGTCACGCTTCAAATCTGGTGATGTCCCAGCAAACATTCGTCAGTTTTCTTTAGCTTTGTCGTCCCTTGCTTTGAGTGGACGATACAAAGCAAAACTCACCTTGTTTGGCTCAACCACCAGAAAGCACTGTTCGCTTGTTTCATTGGCCCATACAAGTAAAGATTGATAATCACTATTATGAATAGATTTAGGAGATTGGAGCTCAAGTTTTCAAATCCGAAGGACCCAAAGCCTTAAATCCCAGCTCAAGCTGTGTCATCCTACAGAAACCTTAAACCCTAAAGCAGTGAAGTCCCACTGAGCCGGAGCCCAAACCTTATTTCTTTTGATCCCTTGCCGTCTGCGTAGCTGAGGAACACCTGCGCGGGCCTGAGCATCCCGTGGAGTTTAAAGTCTAAGGTTCAGGTTTAAAGCTTTATGGGGCTTAGGGTTTGGGGTTCAGGTCTCGACTGCCCTGAGGTCCGCGACCTCACCAAACGAATCCTTGAAACCTTAAATCCAAAGACCTAGACCCTACACCCTACACCCTGGTATGGGCATATCTTTGGCTTCAGGGGATGGGGGATGGGGTTGTGCTTCATTGAAAGCGGACTGCGCATGAGAGCTTCTGCAACGCCCAGTTTGGAACTTGTAGTCTTTTTGTTTGCTTAGAAACTGCAACACAGTCTGCATTTTATGAGACGGTCCCTACATTAAGAATCCCAGTGTTTTTGCAAGTTTTTTCTATATCAAACCCGAACACTACACCTGAATCCTGAGGCAGATACCAGGTTTCTTGGTTGTTCTGGGGGGAATTCTCAATGGAGGCTAAACCCTAAACCCTACAAACCAGAACCTAATTGGGTTTAGGGTTTAGGGTGCTTGTTCGGGAATGGAATCTGGGGGCAACTACGTATCTAGGAATCTAGGGTTTACTGGAGGCATCCAGTCCTCCATTCCCTGCTAGGACCAGGTAGCTTCCTAGAGTACTGATGTGTTGCAATCCTCCAGATTTGATGTTCTTCAGGTGTGCAGTATGTAAGCAAGAGAGATTGTCCTATGGGCCCAAGAAACCCAGACATGGTCCCACAACGCTTTCGCTAACTCTGAACTCTAGACTCCAAAGTCCTACACTCAGAATCCTGTGACGAGCCGGCAGCTTGCAAAGGCTCTAATCCCATCCTCCAGATATGAAACCCCCGTATTACATGTTCTGATGATGGTATTTAAAACATAGGGAATATTCAGTATGAAGGGGCTGCTTTTTAGGTGGAGATAATGCATGCCGGTCTCAGTCTCAACTTGAGAATCCTCTACGAGGCCACCCGCCCAAAGGCTCCACAGTTCTACCTGAGGGATTACAACAGAACCCCCCCCCCTCCCAAAGGTACCCCCCAGGGTTTAAGGAGCTAATAAGGAGTATATAGGGCTTAATAAGGCCTAATAGGGTTCTAAATCTGGGGGGGTACTTTTGGGAGGGGTACTATTGTAATCCCTTACTACCTGGAGGGTTTAGGGTTTAGGGTCTCAAGGCGACCTAGCCCGTGAAGATTAGGGTTTAGGGTTTAGGGTTTAGGGTACAATTTACAACTCCTATAAGCTCTATAGTAACCCCAATGATCCCCATCACATTCACTAAGTGCCCCTGAGCTTCCATGTGAACCACCATGTGAACCCCGAGCCCCAAACTCCACACCTTCACCCCTATACCCTAAACTAGGATCCCTAAACCTTAAAGACCTAAATCTTAAACCCCAAACCCTGAACCTTAAACCCTAAGTCCTAAACCCTAAATTCTAAACCCTTCCTTAAAATCATGTTAGATAAGCCCGATATCCACAGTTTCCATTTCATTTTCCATTTGATCCTCCATTATCCCAATATAACCCCTAAACCCTAAACCACCTAACCACTAAGGCCGCAACCCTAAACCTAAAACCCCAAACCTTGAACCCCAAACCTTGAACCCCAAACCCTAAACCCTAGATCCTAAACCCTTAGCCCTAAAACCCTAAAACTCCTAAAGTCTTAAACCTAACTGCTAAGGCCGCAACTTCAAGCACTTGTTGGGTCAGAAGTTGGACTCGCCTCAGGTGAAGGAGGAGGCTTGTACCTCTCGCGGTTTAGGGGTTTCGGGTTTAGGGATATCTGGTATAGGGGCTTAGGGTCTAGGGTTTAGGGTTTAGGGATTGAGGGTTTGGAGTTTAGGATTTAAGGTTGAGGGATCTAGGGCTTAAGGGTTGATCATTGTTTGCTGGTTCTTCATATGGAATGAAGGTGAGGGTTTCATGGCTTGGGTTCGGGTCTTAGGCTTGCAGTGTTTGAAATGGGCTACATACGGTTGATACGAACATCTTGCATGACCTTAGTATGTTATAACACCATAATTCCCAATGTTTAGGGTACATAGGATCATGCAGGATTTTTAGTATCCACTGTATGAATACTAGATGTAGGGACTTGGGTCAGGCTTATCTAGGTGATTCGGTGGAATGCCCTTATGAAATAGGATGGTGTAAATGAGGATGGATCGCTGGAGGTTACGGTTTAGGGCTCAGGGTTCTTCAACGTGGCAAACACGTTTGTAGATGCTGATGGAGCAAGTAGGGCGCACAACTGAAAATTCTGGTTTGGAGCTTTGGCATTGGGGGCTGTGGGGTTGGAAGAAGGTTCCAAGTTCCAGGGGTTGAGTTTATAAAGCTAAGGATGAGCAGATTTGGGTTTTAGGGTTTCAGGGTTTAGGGTTAAGGGTAATGGAGTATCTAAGATTGTTGTGATGGACATGTTCATGAACATCGTGCGTTTATCAGCTTGTCAGCATATTCTTTGATGCCATAGGTTTGTATACTGGCTTTGCTTCAGTTTCCTTCCGTTAAGGCTGCCTAGGGAGCAAAGGTGCGTGGACATTGTATGGCACTTCTCCAAAATGATTGTGATCCTATATCATCCTTATTATGGACGCTGAAATCTCCTCATCATTCTTTGTATATCCCTGGGGTCCCCAAGGGCTCCCTTTTGACAACCCCGCCCCATATTCATGTGAGAATCAATGATGCATGTCCGCCCAGGCATGGTCCCTAATCCCTACACCCTGCACGCTAAGCTGTGCGATTGGAGTCACATGTTCATGGCATGAGTCCCACTCCCATCCCCAATGCAACCGCATTAGAACTAGATGAGCGTTGCTCAAAAGCCTGAGCCTTAAGCAACTACGGTGGATAATAGAAATCCTGCATGACCCTAAGTACTTTATACCTTGGGGCTGATGGTACTATGGTATATTAAGGTCATGTAGGATTTTTAGTATCAACAGTAGGGGTATATGTGGTTTCTTGTAAGAGTATACGGGTCCTTATTAAGGAACATACCAGGGCTATTTGGAGAAGCTCCTAGAAGGCTGCACAGGGGTATAGTCCCCCTTAAGTAGATAGAATATGGCTTTGGATATATTATAGGCTGTAGGCTTTAGGCTTTAGGGTTTAGGGTTTAGGGATAGAATCTGGCTTTGGATATATTATAATAAGATCCCCATATACCCCATATTCTATCTACCTAAGGGGGTCTGTAGCTCACGCGAATGTCCTATTCTAAGCCCGAAGCCTGGGATCCTGCACCCAAAGCCTGCTGGGTTGCTATTGGGGAACATAACTTGAGTGACCACAATAGGAATGTGTAGTAAATAGATGTAAATAATGAGGTTTCCTTATTATAGAAACTTGATTTAAGTTTCCTTAACAGCAGCCCAAAGCTTGATCCCTACACCCTCCTTCCAAAAACCCAGATCAGTGACCTGAATTGAGCCTTACACCTAACCTGGGGCCCAAAAAATTATCTTGAGCTCTACAACATCATACAAAGGTGTACGTTCGATCCTACAACAGAAGGTCTTTTGGGTCCTGGGGATATCTTCATCCCTAAGCCGCAACCTTTTGCTGAATTCCCATCCTGCATGCGCTGCTGTTGGGACAGGAATTCTGGTCCACGTCGGCCATCGGTGAGTGCCCGGCGCTGCTGCCGGTTTAAAGGGGTAGAATTGAACAAAGCAGTTTAATTCTGAGTACCCTTCATCCCTATAAAACCTTGAAAAAGCCATAAACGGTTCATTTTGTAGCGCGCCCAAAACTACCCTAGTTTGGAACTACCCTAGTTTGGGTTGAGGATTCTCGGTTTAGGGCCTCCGTTTTAGGGAGGGATACAGGTGAAAGGTTCAGGATCGGAGTTTGCTATAGGAGCCTGAGTAATTGCCAGTAATATGATGAAAGATTCTTTGTATAATCATGGTATGGTGTACCTCAACTAGACTTTAAATGGTATCGGTAATTTCTTAGGCGCCTAAAGTAAGGTTGTCTAAGTTTTGCATGCTTTTGCGGGTTAGGATTAGAATTCCGGAGCACGCAGCAGGAGTCGAGGCGCACGAAGTACTGACCCTAAGCCTTAAATCCTAAACCCTGAAACCTACTTTGAAACTTCAAGAATTGTGTGGCACGGTGTAGGCACAGGATAAGCGGCAAGGAGGAGATGGAAAGTCTTCGTAGTTTGGTACCAAAGCTTACTTGCTTTCGTTATCCCAAGGGTGTGGTATGAGTCTCATCTATAGATGGGCATAGCAGGAGCTTCACCATACACTGCGTCCTCTTGGGTGTTACCTTAATGCAGGGGTGTCTGAACATTTCAAAGCTCATTCGGAAGTGCATATGGCAAGTCTCGGCATTTGAGGTGAAAGTGTCAATGTCAGCACGGGCAGGCGCTCTCAACCCCAAGCTTGACAACTGAGCCATATAGCTGGTTACCACCAGAAGGATCAGGGTGTGTTCGAGACAGTCTACAAGATTCTTGAAGCGAGTTCCCCAATATGATTAAACAATAACTCATGGTTATGTGTGGTCCTAATAGCCATTCGAGAATACCATTTGAGCTATAGTTTGAACTCCTTACATGGGGGTTATGAAGGGGACCATATAGGGGACTATTAAATGGGGAAGCCAGGAGTTTAGATTATGGCTCATTTGTTGCTATGCCCTTTACACTTGCTCCTGAAACCCTAAACGCAGATTCTGCCAGGATGGCTCTTTGGGCTACCAGGCGCTTTGGATGGGGCTGGATTGTTTGTAGAAACCTGATATTAAGTCAGGGTCTAGTCTAGGGTTTAGGGTTTAGTTTAGGGTCTAGGGCTTAGGGTTTGGGGAACTTAGATTGAGGTTTAAGGGTTGGTTCCCCTGCTGGATATTTAAGATAAGATGGAAACTGGGGTTGTATAGAGGTCATTCAGGGATTCATGGACAATCAGGACTTTCGACTTTTTGTTTTTGATTTGACTGATGATTTCTCTCCTGGGTGTAGGTAGAGAACAGGATTACCAAGATGTTTTACGGGGTGTGGTTTTGGTGTTTAAAGGGGGTTCAATCCCTAACCTTTAAGCTCTTAACCTTCAACCTTCCGCCTTGAACCCAACACCCTAAGCCCTAAACCCTAAATCGTGTGTAGGGCGTTTGGGCTTCAAGTTTTAGTTTTGGCTTTAGGATTGGCTGGAAGTGCTTCAACATTTTTGGGGTTAGGGTCTTAGGGCCTTGTCGTTCCCGGGTTCACAGGGTTCAATCCCAAACCCCTGAAACCCCAGGGGGTTGTAAAAGTAAAGCTTGAGGATTTGGGGCTTAAATCTTCTTGGAGCGTTGGGAGCTTGGGACTTTCAAGTTACCGGTATCTAGTGAATCTAGTGTTTCAAGTGGTAAGCTACAGGGAGGATTGCTTAAACTTAAGCCCTAGAGACCAGACTGGAGAATGGCTTAGCCATTTCGCAGGTCGAAGTTTGGAGTTTGGAGTTTTCGTTCATGTTTTACAGTTTATGGTTCAGGGTTGGTGCTTAAACTGGGGGAGGGCATCTATGTGGGGCCTTATGGCACTCCCGAGAAGGATACCCTCTGCACTCTCCCTAAAGCACCAGTTAAGTGTTATGGGGTGTGGGGTCAGGTTTTCATGGGTCAACCCTAAACCCTCAACCCTTAAACCCTTAAACCCTCAAACCATCTCAAACCCTAAACCCTTAGACCCTAAACCCCCTAAAACCCTAGACCCTAAACCCCTGAAACCCCAAACCCTAAGGTGTAATTAGAGTTCAGCCATGAGGCTTCAGGGGCATTGGGCAAATCTGTCAAGCTTACGTTCCCCGCCCTAAACCCTAATCCTAAATCCATTTCCATAAGGTCTGGCCCCCACTGCCCACACCCTTGTCTTTGAACCCATGCCCTACCTTGGACCCAGAAGACCTCCACTTTTCGAGTTTCATAATGTAAGGGTTCAACCTAGAGTCAAATAAAACTGAACGTCTCTGGGCTTAAGGTAAACCCTAAGCCTTAAGCCCGAAACCTTAATCTTTGAACCCTCGCCCTAGCCCCAAAGCCTTTCTTTGAGGGTCAGGGGGACTCAGTAAGTATACTTGCCCCTAGCAAGCAGCCCCAGTCATCCCTTTAAACCTGATTCCGAAGTCTCCCTGGCCCTGACAAGTAAACCCCCAAACAAACCTTAAGCCCCACACCCATACCCCAAACCCGAAACCCTAAACCCTGCACCCCGAAGCCTAACCTCCAAACCTAAAACCCTAAACCCTAAACCCTGAACCCTAAACCCTTAGTCTCAAACCCAAAACCCTTGGTGCTAAACCCTAAACATCCTAAGCCCTAAGCCCTGCTAAGAGCTCCTGCCAGGTCAACTACAAGGGTGAGTCCCGGGACATGTCTGCCATCCAGGCACTTCAGGTTTAAGGTTTAGGGTTTAGGATTTGAGGGTTTAAGCGTTGAGAGTTTAGGGGTTTAGGGTCCTTAGAGGGGTTGCATTTGATATAAAGTCAGTTTAGGGTTCAGGGACAAGGTGTAGGGTTTCGAGTTTAAGAGCCTTAGAGGGATGGTATTTGATATGTCAGAGTCTAAGATATACAGGGTAATACAGGGTTAAGGGTTGTTCAGGGTTTTTTTAATTGGGATCTAGGGTTGTAGACTCCAAGTAGAAGCTTCCCAAAACCAGAAGGGATGCCACTGTTTTGCAGAAGGCAGCCAAGACTTGGCTTGAGCATCTCATTGCAAACATGTAGCCCGCGAATTTAGCATCTCGCCAGGCTCTTGCACTGGTTTCGTAGGGGTGCATGGGGCTTTCCATTTGTTGCTGTCCCTCAGCCTTGCACGAAGTTGAGTTCTGCTTCATAGGCTGTAGTTTAAACGCCTCATACAGTGGCTTCATCTACTGGACCCTTGGCAACACTACACCTCCGAGTAGCAAAGTATACAATCCTATTGCTGAAGCCGAAGTGAGGAGCAGCAAGACCTGTTCACTTAAAGTCAACATGCGAGCATGTGGCCTTCAGCTATGCTAACGAAATCCATGGTTGAAGATCCTCTGAAGTCATTGCTGGGGCACAGGGCGGTAGGCTTTTAGGGCTCAGTTTTTCTAGACCCTACCCACATACCTTGAAGGAGTAAGGGGTAAGGGAAGTACTTCGAAAAGCTCACTATGGGTTGCTTTAGGGTGGCTATAGAGATGTTAGAACATGCTATTGAGTAAAGTTCTCTTAGGTGGACCCCCCACCCTGTAATAGTGGTATAAAAGGAATATAAGAGGACCCCAATATAGTTACTACTGTCCCTTATAGTCACTATTACTGGGTGGGGGGGTCTACCTAAAGTATCTCAAACAAGCCATGAGGTGACCGCGATGTTTTTGACGAAGCTTCGGGACCTCACCGAGAAGTGGACGCAGAGTAAGGCTTCTGAGTGGGATTTGCGGGGTGTTTGAACGTTTTGGGGTTTAGGGTTTAGGGCATAGGGTCTCAGCTTTACATGTGTACCTTGCTGGCTTGGGATGTTTGTACCTACTTACAGCCGCAAAATGCCTTGCTTGAGGGATGTGGGTTTCTAGGCTCAGGCTTCTGAGTTTGTGCGCAGCAAAGATTAAGGTTTAGAGTTTAGGGGTCTAGGTTTGAACCCTAAACCCTAAACCTTAAACCCTAAACCCTGAACAGCTGTATAGGTTTTTCAATGCGAGTGAGAAACGGCCTGATGGGATAAGGATCATTGGTCATGGACAGGGAAGTCATCCTCATAAACTCCTATATGAGTTTTTGGTCTGAACTCCTTAACGGAGGTTATGTAGGGGAGTATTGTAGGGGTTGTAAAGGGGGATACTAGGAGTTTAGACTATGGTACATATAACTAGTTTCCATTTCATTTCCCATTTTCTTGTCCATCTGATTCTCCGTTATTGGGCCTTGGTGGCAGGTGCTGTAGAGACTCCTTCTTGAGGGTTGGATGGTTTTTTTCCGGTTCCGGGTTGTTGGGATGTAGGGTTCAGGCGTATGAGCTACTGTTAGGGTGCTCTCCAGGGTATGTTATAGGGGTAGATAGGAATAATTGCAAATCGAATGTAAACAAATGGGAACATTACATTGACAACGGAATGGAGACTTTTGAAAGCAGGGCCGTTGCATTGCACAGGTAGCACGAGCCTATCGTCAACTGAGTTCTACAAGAGGTGACACAGCATCTACGACAAATGTGTGAGTAAGCGTCCAGATAGCAACTGCTCAAGTAACGCTGCAAAGGTAGACCCATGATAGATCCATTTTCTTTAGTCCCTGCATAATCCTTGCAAATTCTTTGTTACATAATGCTGCTTACGTCGGCGTGCGCTGCCAGAGATGTGTCCCAAGCGCTGGAAACCATTGAATGGAAGTTTTTCAGACAATCCTGAGTATCAGTAACCAATTTTACGCTCAGCAGGTGATGGTGGGATTTTCTTCTAAGCACGTGTGATGGTGGCGACAAAATCAGCACTCCAACCCTATCACTGCTTAGTTGCTCATCGCGCAGCTGGCACCTACTATTCCTAGAAGCCCATCATAGATCCACCTCTTGGGGGGGTACTTCCTGGTGCTCGAGTAGAGTGTAGGGAGTAGATCCTTGTAGTAACCCATATAGAACCTCCCAAGCTTGTGTATTCACTCCTCCGTAGGCAAACCTAAACCCTACTGTACCTTTCAACTTTTTCCATTCCCTCCTCGCAGAGTACTGCTGCAATGTCTATGCTACTGAAAGCTGCCGCGCTGCGACGCGCGCCCTTCATGTGCTTCGCAAAGAAGGCTCCCAAGACTCTGCCTTCCTACGATGTTGACAGGGACTTTCAATATTTCTTCTTCAACGACATTATGGCCGAATGGTCTGGATTGACCCCGGCTTTCCTGACAAGCGGGCGCAATGCAAAAACGGACTTCCCAGTGGACTTCCCGGCATACTTTGAGGATGACGCTGCTGTATGCATGGACTACGACTTTCCTCTGGTGAAGAAGATCATTGAGCACTGGCAGCCTCCACATATGAACACCGTTCTGCATACCCGAAAGACCGCCATGCATGATGCCTCGGGCGAGAAGTTTATGCTGCTTGGCAGAGCTCTTCTGCAAACTTTGTACTTTTCTACTTCCGCGAGTCGTGTTCTTCATACTAGTGTGAGATTCAACTCGAAACACTGAAGAACCACGAACGGGTGCTAAACACTGAATTGTAGTGAGGGGACCAACCCCTAAACCCTAAACCCCTGACCTTAAACCCTAAACCCTAAACCCTTAAAGCCCCGCCAAGGTTGGGTTGTGTGGCCCATGTGGACGACCTGGAACTTGGCATCACCACGTTCAGCGCCAGGAGCAGCCCCGCCAAGGAGCAGCCAGCTCTTACACATGTGGGGGGTTGTCAAAGGGGGATATATGGGAGTTTCCCAAAATTAGGGGTACCATTTTGGGGTCCTTACAATAAGGATTATAGTATATTGGGGTCTATATTGGGGTCCCCCTATTTAGGGAAACTGCCATATAGGGTGTTTAGGGTTTAGGGTTTAAGGATTAGGGTTCGGGGTTTAGGGATTAGGGCTTAGGTGCTTTGGGGGTGAATATGGTGGTTATTTAGCATTTAAGGTTTAGGTTTGGGGTTTCCCAAAATTAGGGGTACCATTTTGGGGGTCCCTATATTAAGGATTTTGGTATTTTGGGGTCTATATTGGGTTCCCCTTATTTTGGGAAACTATCATGGCGGGGGGTGGTTTGTCAAAATGGGTTCTCAAGCGTTTCGGGTTTGGGGTCCCTTTTTAAAGGGGGTCGGGAGATGTGGGGTTGAGGGATAAGGGAGGATGTCAGGTGGGGTTCTGCAAGTTGTGGATGTCGGGTTGAAAATTGTGAATCAAATTGAAAATACAAGGGAAAATGCAATGGAAGCTGGGTCTAGATAGGGGTTGATAGGAAATATCATTAGGAGGGGTGGGTGTTCTCAAAGTGGTGAGCAATGTTTTGGGGTGACCTCCTGCAATTCACTAGGAGCTCATTTTTACCTATACCCTAAGCCCCCAAAACCCCAAACCCTAAACCCCAAAACCCCTAAACCCCAAACTCTAAAACCCAAAGCCGAATTTCCCAAGACCCCCAGGTGAATGCCGAGTGGTTCGAGGCAGCTTGGTCTCATCTTCCCCAAGGAGCATGCCTGGTCGATGTTCAAAGTGGGGAGCTGTCGCATGACACTGGGCTGGTGTTGGAGGTTAGCGGTTTAGAGGTGTAGGGTTTTTTGAGGGTTTAGGGTTGTTTAGGGGTCGTGGAGTTTAGGGATTTGAGGCTTAGGGGTTTAGGGGTCGTGGAGTTTCGGATTTTGGGGTTTTAGGTGTTAAGGTCCAGGGATGGGTTTGTTGTTGAGGAAGCGAATATAACAAGGGTCTGGAATTGGTAGTCCTTGCAAGGGTCATTGAGTTTAGATTGGGTACTGCCCCCCCTCAGTAACAGTTGGATAATAATTCTAATATGATTATATATATATAGCCCTGAATAGGACCCCTAATATAGACTGTTAGTGGGTGGGGGCAGTACCCAAAGTTTAGATTACTGCAAAATCATCGAGGTCAATGCAATGTGCGAGCTCAGTCTGCCTGGGCAAAGTACCTTCCAGTCGGCGGCTGCAGCTTGCATCGACCGGGCGCGCCACACGCAAGATGCTTCTTGCTGGTCCTTTGGGGCTGTGGAGGGTCTTCTCAAGGACGCGAAAGCGCGAGTCTGGTTGTGGAGGATTGGAGATCATCCAGGGCAACTGGCCATGAGTTATCGGCCCACCGCTACGATGAAGGACTTGAGGGAGTGGTATTCAGACAGAAAGGGTCCACACAGAAATTGTGAAGACCTGTTCGATTTGATGCAAGGCGAGTGATCAGAATAGGCGGAGCCAAAAAGTTAGAATACCTTAAAGCACGACATGCCAAGCGGAATTTGTCAGAACAGCCCATGTAGGGTCCCACTGCACAGCCCAGGCCTATTTGATCTCCACTTTCATTATTGTCATACAACCCTAAACCCTAAGCCTTTCTTATGACAGCTACTACTACTACTACTACCACTACTACTACTACTACTACTACTACTACTGATCCACCATTGTTATTCTTATTGCAATCGCTGATGATATAACTGCCAATGTGATCTCGACACATTCTTAGTATCCATTTGGCCACGTGGGTGCCACCCTTATGGGAGACCCGTCCAACCGATTTTGGATCAGTTCTTGGGGTTTAGGCTAAACCTCATTTGAGGTCGTCCACAACCTTTCATCACCCGAACCCTAAACTCTGAGCTTTCAGGCTCATGCGAACGATCTGCTTTAGGGTTTGGGGTTCAGGGCCTTTTCAGGGAAGGGGAGACAAGGAGGTAGAGGTTTCTTTGGAGAATATACATATATGTATGAATACAGACTGGGTATGTTAGGATTACATATGAAGTACTTCCCCCGTACTCGTCCCAGATTTGGGGTTAAGTGTTGCGTTTTTTTGGGTATTCTAAATACCAACAGTATAGGTAGACACATTCTCGCAGACGCTAAATCACCTGGCCGTATTAGCAAAAGCTGCCATGATCTGTATGGAACAGCTCTATGTCAAGACAGCGTAAGATCTATATTGTCCAAATCAGCTTGTGTAAGCGCACTTTTACGTGTTGGATGCGCTCACGTTCACACCAAAGCACATGGGAAAACAAACACGTAAACAGACCCAAATTCCTGCATGGACAACAATTTCCCCTATATTTTCCTGTACACACTTACAGGAACCCCAAATGATTTCCCCAAATGACCTTTACATCACCCCCCGCATATGCCCGTGAAAATGCCCAGTGAGTGGTTTCTAGGACACCCCCAGATGAGGAGCCACGGTGGGTACCTTCATGTAAGGCTCATTAAGGGCTCGTGTAAGGGGAAAGGACCTGTAGGAGGTCTTGTTGGTACATAGCCCCCAACATGCTATAATCCTTATTCTTGGGACCCCCAAAAGGGTAAGCCTAATTTTGGGAAACGCCCATATAGGCTTCCTTTAAGAGTTACCCGCCTGATAACTACCCCTATGTTTGGGTTTATTGATGCTTCACAATACGGCCAATGTAACCCAGAATTGTAAGTTTCAGGGTTTAAGGTTTACGGTTGGTAGAGGTGACTACCTGGATCCCAGATGCAGAATAATGCGAAAGCCGCGGAAACAAATGTTGAAAGGCGATTATTCTAGATACTTTGGCGGTCCAGGATAGGGCCAGTCATGTAGGGTTTTAGGGCTTAGGGTTTAGGGTTTAGGGTTCTTCTCATGCATTTCAACTTGCGGAAGGTGGCCGACTGCGTCATCGGTGTGCCCTCCTACTACTCAGATGTGCACAGACAGGTGCCCTCATCAAACTGGGTTGCTGTTAAAGAACTTAATTTAAGTTACTATATTGGGGAAGCCCTATAAATTACTATATATATATATATCCAGTATGGTCACTCAATTTAAGTTCCTTGACAGCAAGCCAGTAAAGGAGGAAGCTTGACTTTTGAGGGCTGCAAGCCTTGCAGGGCTGATGAGAGCTAACTTTTTTGATTCAGGAATTTGGATTCACGGTTTAAAAAGGCCGACGGGCATCCTTTCTTTGGGATCTCTGCATAGGATACCGATGTTATGCCCCAACCCAGACCCCTAGAGTGATCTAGAAAGTAGATGCCCCTTAAAGGGTTCCTGGACATTACCCAATAGTAGCATAGCGTACCATGTTGGGGGTTCTACTTTCCAGATCCTACCAGGGGTCTGGGAATTTTGATAGGCATCCACTTTCCGAGCACCCTCAACCCTTGAGCCTTGGAGCTTTATGGCCTCCTTAAACCTTCAGGGTTTCGGGTTTAGGGCTAACCCTTAAACCAATAACATGGAAGCCTTCCACCCCACTAACAGTAGATTTTGCCAGTGTGTTATGTAATAAAAAAGCTGGGAAGATCTAATCCTTGAGGGTGGGGGTTCTAATATGAGGGGAGAGAGGGGAGGAACTGGCAAAACCCTTATACCCTAAACCCTCAGCCCTAAACCCTAAACCGCTGCTTGTTGTTGGGCGCGAAGGCTTTGAGCACGGCTTCTTGGTATGTCCATAAGGATGCCAGGGGGGCTCGTGTCCGCAGCTGTCTTCAAGATGCTAAGACCCTAAACCACCTGCATTACCAGACCTAGAAACTAGAACTCCCAGCACTGTTTTGAAAATTGCGGTCGGTGGTTTCCACGAAAATTTCTCCAAGACTCATGCAATCAAGAATGCTCTTTCCTCCGTATAGCTTCGCGGATATTACTCAACTAGCGGGCTCTTGAGGTTCGGGGAACTTATGCGAAACAAGCCCTTGACTGCTTAAGCCCCAGCCCCCTTTCCAAATGCCAATCCCTCAATGCTCAACTCCAATCCGAAGCTCAACCACTAAACCCTAAACCCTAAACCCTAGGCCCGAAAAACTAAACCCACATAAGAACCTGGGGAGTACCTTTAACCCCTACCTTATACCCTAAAGGCCTTGATCTCCACTCTTTCAGGCCAGGATCTAGACCATATGGTCCTATGATTGAAAGCTTGTTGCATCTGAGGTAAAACCTAAACCGAGAAGCCCATTCATATAAGACCCTAAAACCTAAATCTTAAGGATTTGGACCTGACCATGCGGTGCTGTAGCTGAGGCATGTAGGATCTAAGGTAAAACCGAAACCGAAAAGCCTATGTGAGTCAGCCAGCCCTCGACAGGAGAGCACATAGCCCCATCTCACCTGAAGCCGGGTTTAGGGTTTACCTGAATGGTGGTTTCCCGTTTCTTTGAATCCTCAACCTTAAACCCATTGTCCATTCCGCGCTGAGTAGTAGTTTCAATTTCCAGTTCCATGTGCAAAACCCCGAGAAGTAGTTGCATCTTGTTTTCCATGGCTTGAACCCCTGTAAACCCTAAACCCTGAATAGTAGCTTCCATCTTCTTTTCTGTTCTTCAAATTCCAAGCCCTAAAGACCGCCCAATGTTTGAAACCCTGTGCGCTCTAATCTTCCACCTTCCTTTCCATTCTTTGAACCCCTAGTCCTAGGGCCGGCAATTCTTGGAAACCTCAAACCCTAATCCCTTAACTATTATCTCTATCTTCTTTTTCATTTTCTAAACCCCCAAAAGCCTAACGAGTCCCCCATTCTTAACCCTTCAGGACCGAACCCCCAAAACCCTAAATGGGTGGTTGTCAAAATTATGGTCCCCTTTTGGATCCCTAATACAATACGGCACCTAATATTTAGGGCACCCAAAAAGGGACCACCATTTTCACAGCCACCCAAATGACTTCGCAGGCGCTGCTGGATGCTGCCAAGATCGCCGGACTGCCTGTCCTTCGCCTCGCGGCTCAAAAGCCTGAAAAAGCCCTAAGCGCCTACACATGGAATCTCCGAAAGAGTTGTATCAGGAGCATATGAGCCATAGTCTAAACTCCTTAAAGAGGGGTTGTAGACGGGATTATGTAGGGACTACTATAGGGGTTACTAAGGGGGGTACTGGTAGTTTAGGCTATAGCTCATATAGGGTATATGATATATGCAGGTATGTATGGGGATTTGTAGGATTCGGGGCTTAGGGACCAGGGTTTCTTTCTGGCAAATTAGCATGAAAGTTCATATAGCGCCAGATTAAAACGACTGAAGTCTTCGCAGGGGTGTTGTGGGGTCAAGTAGACAGAAGGATGGTTTCAGGCGGGTAGTTATCAGTTGGCGGCCTAGATAAACCTCATAGGCCTACTTCCCCAAACCCTAAACCCTAAACCCCAAATTCTGACTCCCCTGAACCCGAGAACAGCATATGAGCCCTACGGCGCGGTGTCCGCCTGGCAGCTACCCATCGGGAACTGATCTTGAGAGACTATGGGTTTAGGGGTTTAGGGTTTAGGGCCACCAAAGTGGAACCCTGAACCCTAAACCCGAAATCTTAAATTTCAAATCCTAAGGTCGAAGTGTCATTGAAGCTTACCTGGTGGATTGGGAATTATCGGCCAAGGGTGTGCAGAGGAGAACCTGCATCACTTAGGATCCCCCAAAATGTTGTTGCTCCCAGGATATAGGGTCTTTGGGAAGGGGCCCTACGCATGTACCTAGAACCGGAGATTCCTTTTGATTATGATGGGGATTCCCTGGCGGGACCCATCAAACCCTAAATTCCTAAGCGCCGAAGCTCTTAACCCTCTACCCTAAATCTTAATTTTTTGAAGTCAGGGATGAGGGTTTAGGGTTCGAAAGCAAAATCTGGCGGCCCTCAGAGACCATGGGAATGAGAAAGAGAAATATATACATATACACAATTATATATATATATATGTACATGTATATATACATATACATTATTGTTTGGGTTTAGGCTTTCGGGTTCTGGGTACTGCGCACGGAACTTGGGGATCTCCTGAAGGATGATTTAGTTTCTTGAAAAGCCCCCATGAAAATGGAACGGAAGATACACATGGAAGGGTTTAGGGTTAGAGTTTTTCTGTCAAGGGCCTCTACAGAGCGGATAGGGATTGTGTAGGAAGGTTACGGGGCGTATATACACTTTGCCAAACGAACGAACACCCAAACGGGCCTTGCAAAGACCATGGTCTTTTGTTGAAAGGTTGTTTAGGGTTCAGGGTTTTCGGGCTTAGGGTTTTTGGGTTCGGGGTGTTAGGGTTTAAGATTTTTTGGTTCAGGGTGTTAGGGTTTAGGGTTTTTGGGTTCAGGGTGTTAGGTTAGGGTTTAGAGTTTAGGGTTTAGGGTTGCCTGAAAGGATGGCGGTCTTCCTTGCCCTGTGCATCTGTACTGAGGCGTCAACGTTGCAACCTTTCCCAGGCCTAAAGCTTCAGAACTTCACCCGACATGGTGCGGTGTAGTGGCTTTCCGACTCTGGCAAAGGTTGTACCTCAAAATCTGGACCCTAAACCCTAATCCCTTAATCCTAACCCTAAACCCCAAACCCTCAAACTATAGGAACCCTCAAATCAATCATCCCTGAACCTTAAACCCTAATCCCCTGACGCCACCGGAACCCTACGCCGCTCACACAACCCCTTAAACGCTGTAGGGTCTTCTAAGCTACGAGCCCTTAACCCTGAACCCCAAACCTTACACCCTAAGCCCGGAACCTGAAACCTGGAACCCTAAACCCTAAACCCTAAACCCTAAACACTAAACCTCAACCATTGTGTTGCAGCGCAAAGGCCTGATGAACGAGCACACAGCCACCGCCCTTGCATACGGCATCTACCGCCTCTAGGTTGAGGGGACAGAAGGGTTTGCAAGTTTAGGGTTTAGATTTGTGGGTTGAGTGAGTGGTTAGGGTTCAATGGATGTCGGGTCTCGGGGTTTAAGGTCTACAGTTGAGAGCTGAGCAGGATTTTGGTTTCAGGGTGGCTGCTCTTTTGCTTCTGGATTGCATCTGGCAACGGCCGATACGCCATTAGAATGATAGCGGCCAAGCTCAATACGACAGAGCCCTCTTGCAAAAAGACAGCAGGTATGCTAGCAGTTCCTTGCTTGTGTTTAGGTTCTTTAAGCAAAAGCTTGGGAGCCCTAATTCTCTGAAAGAAGCCGGAACGAGTCCCGAAACTGATGACCACGCAGCAAAGTCCCGTGGGGAAGATCCGGAAGAGTTAGTAATCAGTGGAGGGCTTGGTGTTGTGTGACAGTTGTGAGGAATACTCCCGACATAATCGCTATATCATATTTTACCTTATTCCCAACAAACCCCCAGCAGGGGAAGGCAGGGAGTAAATATTTTTCAACAATACCAGCCTGCGCACCTTCGTCTCGAAACTGATGGACAGGAAGCTCCCCGCCTTAAATCTAAAGCCTAGAACTAAAGCCTAGACCCGTAGTCTAACCCCAATAGAACTTAACCCTAGATCCTAAACTCTAAACCCAAAACCCTAACCCAACCCCGATAGAACCGCTACGTAGCCTATCTCCAATCCTTATAAAAAAGTCCTGTGAGAATCCGTAGTTAGTCTCAAACGCGCTGACATTCCGCGCAACCAGCGAACACCTCTTTTGAAAGGGGAAGGTTAAGGGTCTGAGGTTAAGGGTTTAGGGTTGACGGTTGTTAGGGCTGCACGCTTCGTTGAGTTTTGAGCCCACAGTATTTCTATTTTCTTAACAGAGGTCGAAGTCCAACACTCTTTCTCCAAAAGCAGTAGCTCATACCCTAAACCCTAGACCTGAACCTCCCCATACCCTAAACCCTACGCCCTACATCCTAAAGCCTAAACGTTTAAATCCTACAACTTGAACACGACCACTCAGGATCGAACGACTTTGATGCGGAGAAGCCCTGCACTGTGGCTTTCTGCTTCTCGGATTCCAGAGCTATGGGCCTAGGGTCTTCACAAGAGCTTTACGGTGAGTTCAGATTTTGTGAGATTTTAGTTTAAGATAAGGGTGTTGGGGGGGGGGGGGTTGCGGAGCGATGCTCGATTCAGGTCGGGGCCATCTATTTCAGGTCGAGATGTCACATCAGTCAGGTCAACCCATGCGTCATTTCAGGTTCCCTGCAAGTGCCATTTTAGGGCTTTTAGGGTTTAGGGCTTGGAAGCTGGGAGTTGGGAATTTGGGCGTGAGATTTTCGTTGCTTTGGGGTTTGGGGATGCTTGGGGGATTGGAGTTAGTATATAGGATTTGGGGTCTAGGGTTTAGGGTTCGTGTTTCAGGGTTTAGGATTTGGGGTTTGATTTGGGGGCTTCAGAGCCTTGGGCATGGGGTCTGGGAATTTAGGGTTGGGGCTTTGGATGCTGCGGGAGAGATTTGAGAGTTGCATTTTTGGGGCTTACGATCTAGGATTCAGAATTTAGGAACTAGGATGCAGGGTTTGGGTTTTGGGTCGGGGGCTTCAGGCATCTAAGCTTTGGTAGGTTGGGTTAAGGGCTCAGGATGTAGGTTTCAGGGTTTAGGAATTTCAGTAGCGTTAAGGTTTTGGGGTTCGGGTTCGGTATTTCAGAACTTGGGGTTGGAGGTTCGGGAATTTGGAGTGGAGGCTTTGGATACTGTAGGGTTGGGTGGGGTTGGGTTGAGAGTTTAGGGTTAAGGGCTTAGAGTTTAGGGTTTATTGTTTGGGAGTCAGGCTTGGGGTTGTGGGCCAAGGAACCCCAAATGCAAGCCAGTCCCGGTCTACCCAAACCGGCCCCCCCCTCGAGCCCGGTTGAAGCCCTCATGGGGTCAAGGATTGGTTTGAGATTCAGTTTTTTCTTGGGGACTCTAAACCCTATAAACAGGAAAAACCCAGACAATGAGAGTAGTCTCTGCTGTACCAAGAACCTTCAAGTAAAACTCTAGACCCAATTTTGTCCACAGATTCAGGTCCGTGACCTTGCAAAGTTCAGTGAGGGTCCAATGAGTCCAATCAACATTTGAGCTGTGGTCTAAAGAGGGTTATCCAGGAGATTCTATAGGGACTACTATAGGGGTTATTCAGGAGGATACTAGGAAAAAGGCTATGGCTCATTTAATCGCGATTTAGGGTGCAGGGTTGGAAGTCTTCGGGCTTAGATACTCGAAACGCAGACATCTGGTCGCAAAATGCCAATCAAGAAATTCCAGCCCAAAACGGGGGCTCTGAATTGTACGTTGTCCTAAGGGAGAAGTCCTAAACCCTAAATCTGCACCCCACACCCTCATCTTCCTCATGCTAGTAGTTCCTACGTTGTTTTGATGCAGGGCTGTGGCAGTTCCTTATGTTGCTCGGGGTGACCAACATGTAACAGGTTATCCCAATGTTCCGTATAGATCCCTCTCCATATTCCCATCGTTATCCAAATAGATACCTCGAGTCCTGAAGGACCACCTTTTCGGGTGCCCTCCTACAGATTGAATGTGCTGAAGCATGGTTAATGTCGAGCCCTATCTCTGGGCTTATAAGTGCAACTCACTCGTGGAATGCCAGTGTGGGCGAATTGCCATATAGCCATATAACCATGTCTCAAGCATGCCCAGGCTTGCAAAAGTCCAGCCTTGCACGTCAAATATCTCCAAAAACATTCATTCATTCATTCATTCATTCATTCATTCATGCATTCATGCATTCA
>CAJNIZ010016858.1:52304-75141 GCA_905231905.1 Symbiodinium pilosum
CATTCATGCATTCATGCATTCATTCATTCATGCATTCATGCATTCATGCATTCATGCATTCATGCATTCATGCATTCATTCATTCATTCATTCATTCATGCATTCATTCAACAGCTTTCTCTCCCCAAACTGCTATATGAGATCTCTGCGTCCATAAAGTCTAGAGGCTTAAAGATGTGGGGAGAGTCACACCCAGGCAACATGGGGCCGTGGTATGTTCAACCCTAAGCCCTGAACCTTAACTCCTGAACCCAAGCCCAACACCCAGGCAACATGGGCCATAGCATGTTCTCCGTCTCCGTGGTTCAGTTCGTCCGCGGAAAGCTCACCGCGCCTTGCCGGCTCAGTGCAGAGTTTAGGAGTCTTATGCAGAAGCCCAAATGAGCTACAGTCTAAAACTCCTTCAGGGTTTAGGGTTTAGGGTCTAAACTCCTTGAAGGGGGTTGTATGGGGGATTATATAAGCCCTTTATCTAGGTTTAAGGTTCAGGATTTAGGGTTTCGGGTCTAAACTCCTCAAAGGGGAGGGGTTTAGCAGGGATTCTATAGGGGACTCTGACAGGGGTTACCAAGGGGGATACCAGTTTAGGAGTCTAATGTAGTAGCTTAAGCTGGATAGCGGTTGAGGAACATAAATGAATCTACCATCATATGAGCTACTGACTGAATTTAGGTTGAGGGGGACCCATAGGGGACTCTATAGGGTCTTGGGGGGGACCTATTTGGGGACATACTACAAATTTTTAATCCAGGGCTCATATGTATACAGAGTAATTAATATGGTTTCCCAGATCTAGTGATTTAAATTAACTTCCTCAACAGCAGCCAGTAAATAGCCAACATTGTCGTTCTGCATCCCTAGTATATTTATAGTGTAGAGTGCCTCAAAACAGACTTCGAAAGGATATTGGGAACCATTCAGGTTCCTGTGTTATGCACGAAATGAGAAAAAATGCGGAAGACGGAAGGATGCGGCAGTTGGAAGCCGCCCAGGCCATGGCCAAACTACCTCCGCCAGCCCCACCAGCCAATCCGCCAAAGGGCCAAAGGTCGGAGGAAGCAACCTGGCCCGCAGCGGCGCAGAGCTCCACCTGACGAGCGGTGGCAAAGTGCATTTAACTGGCTTCGGCCACCGGTAGCGTCCTGGTCGAACCAGCGTAGAGGAATTGAGCAACTGCTCTTTGATGTGTACAGAAGACCAAAGCATTTGGCCGGGATTCCCTTGCAAGACAACCAGCAACTGGACAGCTTCCTTCATTTTGCATGGTGCGCACTAGAGTAGATCTGAGCAGTCTCCCCCCCATTTCCTGCTTGAGGGGTACGTGGCAGAAGTTTAGGAGTTGAGGCAGTTAGGTTGCAGAACGTCGTGATACGAAGTGTGTGGTCTACAGTTACTTACACTCACCGACCGTCAGTTTGAATTAAACTTTGCTCGGTTTGCCCGAACTAGCGTAACTACGGTGGATACTAAAAATCCTGCATGACCCTAAATACCCTAAACCTTCGGAATAATGCTACTATAGTACACTAAGGTCATGCAGGGTTTTTATGATCAACAGTAGCCCAACAATCAATCAGAATAGCAAACTCAAAATCGCAGAAAACACACAGCACTTGAACAACTAAACAAAGAGGGTGGTAGGCTTGGTGCTTTGGGCTTCTGGTTTAGGGTTGAAGAGTCATGTAATGCAGAGGAGGGGTGCAGCCCTTATATCCTCAAACACTCCTAAAAACCCGACATACCCTAAAGACCTTTAAAACCCAAACACAGTAAACGCCTTTAGCGTGCTAAAACCCTGAAAACCATCCAAACGCTAATGACACTAAGAACCTTAAAAGGATCCCTTTAGTGTGGTTTCTTTACAACACGGGTACCTATGTAGATTTCCAGCGTTTTGGGGGAGCAGTATTTTAGACTAGGTCACATTTACAGTTTAGGTATTCTTCTCGGAGTTCTAGGCTCTGTTCAGAGAGGTTGCATGTCTCGTATGTCCCACAATATATCAGGCCTCAATTTTAGGGGTCGGGGGTGTTTAATATTCGTATGAAGAAATTGAAATCCAAAATGAGCACTGACGCCTCAAGCTCAGCAGAAGTGTCTCGAAGACCACTCATACTGTAACCTTACGAACTAGGTTTAACTCCATAGACTGTCAGTCCGCAGAAAGGGCATCTGTGGGTATATTATGGCATCTTACAGCGCTGATCAGGGAGGTAGCACAATTCGGTTTAGGGTTTAGGGTTTAGGTAGCCTTCACATTGGAGCTTCAAACTAGCAACTCTCAGCTCTGAACCCTGAACCCTGAACCTTAAAGCCTAAATCCAAAACCCAAAATCCTGAATCCAAATCCTTAAACCCGAAATCCTACACCGAAACCCTAAACCCTAAATCCTACACCTAAACCCTTAACCTGCAATCCCCCAGACCCTAAACCCTACAGGTATGGACTGCTAAGGAGGGTCCCGCAGAATTCGTCTATAACCTCTTATATCCCCAGGTCTCAAGGTTCAAACGGAATCCGAAACCCCGATCTTAGACCCTCAACCCTGAACCCCGAAGCCTCCACTTGAAACCCGAAACCCTGAACTCTGAATTCTAACTTTAAACCTTCACAATTCAACTCGCGGTCTCAAAAGTGAATCCTCAGGTCATCTGTGAAAAGGCAGACAAGGTGGGAGGAAGGACCCCGGCGGCTTTGCCTGCTGTTTTTGTTTGGCCTGTTTAGGGTTCAGGGTTTAGGGTTTAGGGTTCAGGGTTTAGGGTTCAGGGTTTAGGGTTAGGGAATAGGGGTTTAGGGTTCAGGGTTCAGGGTTTGGGGTTTAGGGGTTTAGGGGTTTAGAGTTCAGGGTTTAGGGTTGGCTGTTTAGCGTTTTACAGTTCAATGTCTTGGGTGTAGGAATGAGGTTTCGGGTTTAGACGCAGTTTCAAGTGCTCCTTTAGAGTATTTTACAAGGTTCTACAGCAAAATGCACTGACCTTGATATCTCTGAAATCTTGAACTAAACCCTAGACCCCTAAACCCCTAAACCCTGAGCCCAAAAACTCAAACTGCAAACTCGCACGGCACTCATTCCACAGCATTGGAAGCTAACTGGGGAGTTTAGACCCTAAACCCTAAACCCTAAACCCTAAACCCTAAGACTCACCTGACGCCCTCAATTAGGTTTTCTGTTTGAAGTTGGTTTCATGGCTTCTTATCACCTGGCAGCCTAACCCAGGGTTATTTAGGGTAATCTAGTTTATATTCGGATTATGTTGGGGTTACATTGGGGTTATATTGGAAAAGAAAATGGAAACTACTATTTAGGGTTTAGGGTGTAGACCCTGATTTATAAACCCCCTTGCCTAAACAGGGACTATAATAGGGATCCTAATATGAAGACCCTTAGAAGGAATGGGTTTATTCATCATGGGTCTACATTATGCCTCAAGCTCAAGAGTCAACACGAAACGCTACGCCCTTGAGCCTTCGAACCCCTAGACCCTTAGACCCCGAAACCCCTACACCCTCACACCCCTAAGTCCTTCAACCCCTAAACCCTAAACCCTTCAACCCTAAACCCTAAACCCTTCAACCCTTAAACCCTAAACCCTAAACCCTTCAACCCTTAAACCCTAAACCCTAAACCCTAAGCTCAAGAGTCCGGGGGGCTCCTGGCACAAGCGAATGGCTCGAGCTTGACATTTACTATTGTGGCTTAGGGTTTAGGTTCTTTAGGGTTTAGGGTTTGGGTTCTTCAGGGTTTAGGACACTATGATTGATACTTATCTACTATTGTCTGAAATTGTTACTATCAGTACTAGTTTAACTGATATTATTACTATGTCAGCCAGCCAGCCTTGTTTATTTTAAGCTGGGAGGTGCATGGGTACTGATACCCTACTTCCTACTTGAAGCACGGGCTTTTGTACCGTCAACCCCTAAACCCTACGCCCTAAACCCTTAACCGCCTAAGCTGGGTTAAAACTGGGGACTTTAATTCCAACTCTAGGTGGAATCTCCCAGTGGATTGCAATGTGTGCAAGCTGCTTTAGGCCTTAGGCTTAGGGCCGCGAGTTTAAGGTTTAGGGTTTAGGGTTTAAGGTTTAGGGTTTAAGGTTCTAATGGTAGAGGTATGGGCCCCTAATATGGGCCCTTAAGTGTTTTAGGGGATTTCTAGGAAGTGTGAGCTCCAGAAGCCGCTGTCAATGCTCTACGCCAAGAAAAGGAACCGGCTGCTGTTTCAGGATTGTAACAAGTATCAAACTTCTTGACCAGGTTAGACTTGCCAGAGGCTTTCACCTCTCTTTCTTCGACCGACCTCACCACCTTCAACCAGCAGGTGGGCGAGATGAAGGATGCTGCTACGGGCAGACTGGTGTTCAGCAAGGTGGCCAACGTCTTGGAGGTGACCTTGGAGCAGAGCCAGGAGCGTGTCGTTCAGTCGACACTTGGAGGCTCGTACCTCCCGCTGAACGTGCACGTGATGGCCGGGTGGGATCCCAAGGAACCCTTAAGGGTACATATAGGGTATATAGTACGTGTATAAGGATCCCAGGGTTAAGGGCCCATACCGGGGGCCCATAGTTTGGGCAAGGAAAAAGTGCGTCGCCGCAATACGAGCTATGGAAGCCTTTGGCCTGTAGGATGTGGGGCTTGAGCCAAGTCTGAGTATCGAAGATCATGTTTGTTCAGAGAAAATGTCTTGTTCAGGAAAATGTGCGGAAATCATCGGGATTGCCTATTTGCCAAGGGGAAGAAAAAGGCCTCGGAACGCCTGAGCTTGAAAAGATGCATGTTCTGAACCCCATATATCCCAGCAGAAGAAAATTACCCGCATTCATGGGGCGGCCTATGCCAGAGAACCGTTGGAAAACAAGCGGAAGTAGATTTGAGGGGGACGTGCCCAAATTCTATGCACGTAAACCTCAATTTTATATATCCCAACAGTCTCCCATGAACTTATTTTTCTTATTATGAATACTCTTATCATTGCTAATATTCTTATTATGATCATTACTATGATTATTGTTTTTTATTCTTATTATCATATTTTTTTACTATTATTATCGTTATCATGAATATTCTTATTCCTTTCATGGGTCCCCAAGCCCACCCTCTGATCTTGAGAAGCCCTTCCGTGGACCTTCTGAGTTGGGAAGGACGATGACTGAGTGCCTGATGCGTGAGTTCGCTCGGCAGTTCCAGAAGAGCCTTGGTGGGTTTAGGGTTTAGGGTTTAGGGTTGTTTAGGCTTTAGGCCCTCAGGCCCTCCAGGGGAAATTCGTCCAGATCCCTAGAATGCTGTTGGGTCCGGGATGTGGTGAATCTTGCTTTAGGGTCACTTCATCAGCTGGCCTTAGGGACCTTTGGGGCACGTGGGATGGCCGAGGTGCCTTCCTCAATATGAAAGCCTTTCGAGACATTAGGGTCATCTGGGTGTTCCAAGGATCCCTTTTTCATCTCGGGTTTAGGGTTCAGGGGGTTTAGGGTTCAGGGGGTTTAGGGTTTAGGGGGTTCAATCTTTAGGGGGTTAAGGGGGCTTAGGGTTTACGGGGTTCTTCAGAAACCTTGCATGGAGAGTCACGTTGTGATAAAGCCATCTTGCAACGGATGTTGGCAAACACAATTCTCGTAATGATCTATTGCTAGTGGAGTACACTTGCACCTGCAGTACCTTCTATCCTGGAAGTTATTGTGCTTCAGGGAAGTTCGTTGTCGCAAATTTGCCTGCATCAAGGGTATCTAGCCTCCCCCAAAATAACATGGAAACCCATATAGCCCCCCTTTACAAGGACTGTAGTCTTTATAGGGCCCTTTTCGGGTTTCCATGTTAGTTTCCGGGAGTGTAGGGGTTTTGGAACCCAAGACCCCAAACCGCCAGGGCTGCAGCTACAGTGCGGATTAGGGCTTAGGGTTCAGGCTTCTATGGCTTCAGGGAACGAGAGAGAGTGTTTGGGGTTTTAGGGTTTGTTGGCTTTAGATATTGGGTGTAGAGATTTAGAGTTTAGGGCGTGGGATTTACGGGTCTGTGGCTTGCGTGCGAGGCGCTGGATAAGGGAGTCTCTGAACATGCGGGGCCCTTATGGAATTTCAGGGTATACCGGGGTGATAGCGCTATTTTGAGGATTCTATAGGCACAAAAGTGAGACACTCCCATATGCGTCATGAGGCTGCTTTGGATGGACAAATGCACGAAGCATCCCTTTGATTTCAGGTTTGCCTAAGTTTTTAATCCTTGAATTTTTCATGGCTTCAAGTAAACCCCCAGCCCTAAACCCGAAAGCCTAAACCCTTAATGGTTTGAAGTAAACCCCAAGCCCTAAACCCCAAGCCCTTAACAGTTTTAAGTAAGCTCCAAGCCCTAAACCCTAAGTAAACCCCGAGCCTTAGATCCTAAATCTTCAACCCTAATTAGCACAGGCCTCTAGTCAGAGTTTCAACCAAGGGGTTCAGCCCATGTCTGTCCTTTCAGGTGACGTGAAAGCCTGAATGACTTGTAAGATTACTGGGTTCAGGGCTTAGGGTTTAGGATTTAGGGTGTAGGGTTTAGGCTCAGGGTTTCGGGTTTAGTTTTTAGGATCTAGGGTTTGGATTTAGGGTTTAGGGTTTGGGGTTTGGGGTTTGCTGGGTTGTGGTTGAAGAACTTAGATAAAGTTCAGGGTTTAGGCTGGGGTGCTGGCCAGGAATTTAAATTAAGGTACCATCACGGAGAATCACAGCAAAAAAGAACATGGACAATGAAACGACAACTGGGTTTGTTTCAGGGGTGAAGTAGGGATTATGCGATGTAGGGAACCTCAAGAAGTACCCAGATTATCCAGTTTCATCCTTATAGGCTCTATTGCAGAACACACCCCTAACTGCCTGTTCTCATCAATCCCTTCATACTGCTACTAACCACCCCCACCAATAATTCTTGAATACGTCCCCATAAGCTTGTATTGGGGGATATGTTTGATAGTGCGGGTCAGGGGATATGTTTGAGAGAAGTATGAAGGGATGATCTGCTCTAGGCCGGGCCCCATCATGTAAGCCTACAGAGCCCCTATTTGGACCCAGCTTCCATTTTCCCATGTTTCATTTGATTCTCCATTGTTCTAAGTATAAGCCCCTCACATCAACCTGAAACCTGAAAGATCGTAGACCCTGAAGCCCGAAACTCTGAACCCTAAACTTGAAATCTAAGCCCTGAAGCTACCAGGCTTTTGCCCAAACAAAAGTGTTGTTACTCCCCAAAGATTTGAAGACTGTGTTTGAAGGTCTCTATAGTGAGGAGGTATATAAACAGGACCCGTAGTGGGGGAACTACCTTAAACCCTAACCCTTAAAAAGTAGTTTCCATTTTATTTTCCATTATCCCAGTAAGCACAACCCCAATATAACCCTAAACCCTAAATAGTAGTTTCCACTTCCTTCTCCATTATCCCTACATAACCCCAAGTTTGGATATGATTGGATGATCGACTCTCCCAGCCCTGGAGTTCTCCCCACAAACATCACAGGGGCGAAGAAACATGCCGAAAGCTTTGAGCAAGGCCTTGCGAGGTCTAGGATTGGGATTTTTTCCACTGCGCGGTTTAGGGTCTATATTGTAATATATTTTAATATACTATAATAAAAATAACATACTATAATATACTATAATATATTGTAGGGTTTGGGATTGACAGTTTGCAATAGTTTTCAAAACTGTCGCGAGAGTTTTCATGCAAGGCCTCAACCCCGAAACTCTAACCCCATGTAAGTTCTCTATGCTACGTCCGTGCATTGGTGATTCTCCACATTCTGGCTTTGTAGTGTCCTACATAAATGAGGCATGACACGTGGCCTTTTGCCCTACACTTTTAACACTACGCTCTGAATCTGAAGCCCTGAACCCTCAAACCTTCTGGCTTGCTGTTCAGGACCTTAATTTAATTTACTCTATTGGGGAAACCCTATTAATTATTACATATACCCATGATGGCAGCGTAGTTTAAGCTCCTTAACAGCAACGCAACCTTTGTACCCCAAACCATTCCCGTACCCCCAAACCGAAGGAAAGTGGGCTGCGACCCGCTGAGCAGCAAGAAGGCTGCCTTCAAGCTCGAGGCACCTTTTGGGGCTTCCTGAGTAGTATTTTATTTGGGGATACTATGGTACCCAACATAGAGTAAGATTATCTCCTCCTTCTGGGGTATAGTATTTTATATTAGGAATAGTATCTTACTAGGTTCAACCCCCCAAAAAATCATTACTCCTGTGGCTTGAACGGATGTAGGGTTTCGAGGGGCCTGCCGGAAGCTATGGGGTGTCGGTCTTATGAAAGGAATGCCAGGGCAGAATGGTCATGTAGGATTTCTGAGGCCTTCGTGCATCGATTTTGTGCCTATGGTGAGGTGTTCGTCTGTGTAACCTACGCCACCTTTTCTGAGTGGGCATGAGTAAGCATGTCGAAAAAGCTTCTGATAGTGAACACAGCACGGCAACATCCGAAAATGCATGCACCAACTTTCCCAGGGAATAGGGTTTCATTCCGGGAAAACCGCAATGAACAACGAGCCCTGAGGCCTAAATCCCGAACCCAGAAGCCGTAACCCTGAACCCTAAGTTCGGAATGGGCTACATCATACAGGGGGTTTGTCAAGATTGTGGTCTTTTTGGGGGATCCTGTTATCAGACGGCTTTTCATATTTGGGAGACCCAACAAGAAAAAACAGGCAACCTTCCATCTGCCCCTAAGGATCCCAAAATCTTTTCCGGAAGCCTGACTTGTTTTTAAGAATGTCGCCCGGCCAATTGTACTGGGCGGGTCCTTGGTGCTTTTCAAGATAGGGCGGGACCCCCTAAACCCTAACCGTAAGCCGTAAACCCTAAGCCCTAAGCCCCTAAACCCTAAACCCTACACCCTAGCATCATTGCCCTTAACAACACTAGCTCCGCCCTGGGCCGCCAGGAAGCCGTCACCAAGACCAAGAAGATCTTGTCTGCGAACATGGAGGCACAAGCAAAAGGTGTAGGGTTTAGGATTTTAGGGTTTGGGGAGTTTAGGGTTTAGGGTTCAGGGAGTTTACGATTTAGGGTTTGGGGTGTTGATTCTTGACTCAGGTTTCAAGGGCGGAGCGGCTTCTGCGTTCTCATTTTGGCATGCAAAAGCTAAAGCACCCCTCATTCAAAGGCCTATATTATACTGTCCGTAAACTAGGGGGCCTTAACATAGACCTACATATTACAATCCTTAACAGGGGGGCTCTTAAACAAAACCCGAATGTTTCAAATAGAGGGACCTCAATATAGACCCCAATATATTGTAATCCTAATTATGGGACCCCCAAAATGGTGCCCCTAATTTTGGGAAACCCTAAACCCTAATCCTTAAACCCTAAACCCTATAACCCCTATAGAGCACCTATAATAAGGTACCCCTAATTTTGGGAAACTCTTAAACCCCCAGCTGGATCCAGGCGCAGCTGTCCGTGGAGTGCCTGATGGAGGCCATGAGCTGCGGGGTTCTCAAAATGCGATTTAGGGTTTAGGGTTTAGAGTTTAGGGTTTAGAGTTTAGGGTTTAGGGTTTAGGAATCAGGTTTAGGGTTTAGGAATCAGGGTTTAGGGTTTGGGGCTTAGGCTTTAGCGCAGGGTGCCCACGGATACACTCGGATTACAGAGAAGTATCGTGTTCCATATGAGGGTTGTAGAAGGGTGAGCTTGAAAAGCTTCAGAGGGGACAGCGTTTGGTGCACAAGGCAAGGTTTGGGGTTTAGGGCCCTAAACCCTAAACCCTGGTTTTCTGTAATTCTTGGCGCTATTGCGGGTCGTTTATGGGATATTAGCACCCGCGTCCCTCCATATCAGATGCGCCCAACTCATTTGAGCTTAGTCTAAACTCCTTAAAGGGGGTTATATAGGGAATATATTATATATATAAGGTTTAGGATTTAAGTTTAGGGTTAGGAGTATTATAGGGCTTATTAGAGGGATACTAGGAGTGTAGTCCCTGGTTATAAGAAGATCTCCGCACAAAAAAAGAAATGCAATTGTCAGGACACTTGACATACGATCTCGATTTCAGCAACGCAATTGTAAGAGCAGTTTAGACTAACGTAGACCCCCCATGATTAATAACCCCCCTCCTCTTAAGGGCCTGAATATTAGGTTCCCTATTATGCTCCCTATTAAGGGGAGGGGGTTTATGAAGCAGGGGTCTGGGTTGAACATTGGGGTGAATGGCTTTGGAGCTTCAACCTGGTCGAGCCCGCAATCCATGAGAGCAGGGAGTTTCCCAAAATTGAGGGTATCCAGAATAAGGATTATAGTATTTTGGGTTTTATGTTGGGGTCCCATGATTTAGGGAAGCTACCGGTAGTAACAGTAACTGATCTGTAACTGTGCTAGTGACAGCAAGAGCAATAGAGATATGAACAGTAAACGTAATAGTGATAGGACAGGAATAGGATTATTAAGCATACTAGTAACAGTAACAGTAATAGCAAAAGCAGTAGCACTAGCAAGAGTAAGAGTAAAATTACGGGTAATATCCTAAGTAGGCCAAGTTGCAGCCAGGTAATGTCTTGTTGTTTCCTGTATTTAGTATACGAGTATCATGCCTGTTTTGTAGTATGCCTACTCAGGGCACAAGGCGCCAAGAACGATGATGTGCATTGTGAATTGCTCATCGCAAAAGAGATGGCTCGAGGGTTTCCATGAAACAATTCAGAGAGTTCCTTTTTAGGTTTAGGGTTTAAAGTTTAGGGTTCAGGGTCTTAGGGCTTCCAGTCTAGCGTGTGTGTCAGAGCCGTCATGCTTTGTGATCCGTTTGCAACGAAGCTAGCCGTTGCAGGTTCTGGTAGTGATGCGATACTAGTGCAGAGTCTGGCTAATCCACTGAACGGCTCGGCCACACTCCCCTCAACTTCCGTGCCCATCAACCCCTTAGAACAATATCAAACCCTTAAACCAGGAACCCACTGAAACCTGAATCCCTTGTCCGAAACTTCTTAACCACCATCCTGAGCCAACTGGGAGGACGAGGACTTCGGCTCCACCATCAACCGCGAGGTCTTCCTGGAGATGTGCCAGCCCATGATGGACAGGCCGGTTGTCACCAGCTGCACTTACTCTCCTCCTTAATATTAGCACGACCGCTTCAGCGGCGATGGTGACGGCGATTGCTGACGGGCGACGGGCGACGGGCGACCGCTACCAACGTGGCTGCTCGCTGCGGCCTCCGCTACCACTACTGCTGCTAGTGCTACGCTTCTACAGTTGATACATTTGCTACCAGTGCTACAACTGCAACTGCTACAGCTGGTACCACTGCTACAACTATTATTCTTCTTATTTTTGTTATTGCTACTACTACTCCTCTAACAATTCCTCCGGGTGCCGACGTAGACGCGATGCCAACGCCGCCGACGACAACTGTATTGTTTTTGGTACTTCCATGTTACTAGTTGCTTGCAGTCCTCCTTTTGCATGCTTACACAGGTCCTCCACTGCGTGCGTTTAGGGACTGATTCTCAACGCTGTCAAGGTTTAAGGCTTGAAGTGAAGGCCAGGATTTGTGTCTCAGGCATGGACGGTTGCATCGTTCATCTCACGTCTACTTACCCCCAAGGGGGGCCCCTGCAATCTCCTGTAATCCCTACATATTCCTACAAATCCTGAGCATCCCTAAGCCCTAAACCCCCTAACCCTAAACCCTACACCGTAAACTCCCCGCATTCAGGGTCACCGCGGTGCTGGAGAGCGCCAAGGCGGCTGCAGCAGCTGCTGGCATCACCACTGAGCAGCGCCTGGGACGTAAATACTATTTGTCATAGGGGTTTATTGGGTTTTTACAGGGGATTTGAGAGCTATATTCTATGGGAGAAATACGAGGTTTAGGTTAGGGTTTAATGGTTGGGGTTTAGGGTTTAGGATTGCTTGCAGTCGCCCAGCGCTGAAACCAAATGGAACCCCAAGTTGCAAATTAAATGGATACCGTGCTTTCACAATAGTGTTAGTAAGCATAACCTACTTATAACTGTACTTATAGCCCAGTTACCATATGTTCCGCTACGTCCCTCGTATCGTGGTTGGTTATAGTTGGGTTACAAGTGCAGGTATAACCAGGTCACACGTTCCCATGGGGCTCCAAGTACACTATACGCCTTAAGCCTCCGTTCATTGGATTAAAAGAAAACATGCACCTCCAAGTAAGGTTCCGGGACGAGGGTTTCAAGGCCTAGGGATCAGAACGGGTTCGGATCAGGAGATACAGGATTCGGGATTAAGTTACAGTTCAAGGTTGGGATTTGCGAATCGGGATTTGGGGTCTAGGGCTCAGGAATCGGATTTAGGATTTGGCGCTGTTGTACTATTTACTGTTACTTTCATGTGTGTGCAAATGTGGTCGCCTCCAAAAAATGGGAATTCCAGAAACTCTAGCCTTGAAGTCTAGCCTAAAGTATTCAGACTCAAACTCAACAGGCAAATCTGAAGCCCCGTTCCCTATGTATTCCCATATTCGTTTTCGTTATCAAGCGGACCCCCCAAGAAGGCCTAAACTCTAAACCTTAAACCGCCGGCCATTGTTTTGTTATTGCTGTTCACCACCGCGGGACTGGGGCTGAGAATTGCGGTTGGGGATTTAGGTTGGTTTTGAGGGTTTGGAATTTAGGGTATAGAGTTTGGGATTTTGAGGGTTTGGGGCGTAGTGTGCAGGTCTAGGGTTTGGGGCTTAGGTTTTGGGGTCCCGACGCAAAGGCCTTCAGTAACCTTCTAGCTTCCAATTCAAAGCCACTCTTCGGTTTTTGCGGTTCAAGAACCCTAAACCCTAAACCCTAAACTCTAAACCCTAAATTTTCAAGGGGGGGAGGGTTGACGGAGGTTTTAGGCAAATTGGGCCATTAGAAGACCTCAAGACATGCTTCTCGGGGCAATGCAAATGGAACTTCATTTCAAGCCATTCCAGTCCTTGATTCCCTACCGGCTATCTTGGCAGTCTTTGGCCATTTCGAGGCTTTCCAGAATGATCGCGCTAACTGCCTACCCCCTATCAACATGAGCCTGCTGCCTGCCAATTTCTTGCAAATGGACTTGGGTTAGGTCCTGGCCCACTGATGCTGGTTTAGGGTTTCGGGTTTAGCGCCTAATACCACTGTCAGTAAATTGGTCGAAACCCTAGACCCTAAACCGCGTTAATCGTTATCTCAGTGGTCACTATCAGAAGGTGAGGGCCCAACCTTGCCGTAGATTCTTAACCTTGCCCACGCCCTTTTATAAGCCCTTTAACTTAAATCCTAACCCTGAACCCCAAAATGATCGGGGTTTAGTAGGGAATATATTTACTCCCTAATAAGATCATCAGGATTGATTTCGTGGAGATGATTGGTGGCGCATCCCGTGTTCCATGGGTCAAGGTGGGCTGGGCTTATCCTGCTGAGGGTTTAGGATTCAGGCTTCAGGGGTTTCTTGCTCAATAATTCAGAATAAATTGGAAAAGCAGATGGGAAATGAAATGAGAAGAGGGACATACCGAGTTTGTCCGAGTTTAGGCCGCAGGTATAGCTTACTGCGGCTGGTCGGAAATGAGAGGAATGGAAAAGCAAATGCAAGTTGCTATATGGGGCACTGTACAGGGGCTGTTTCGGGGATCCATTTCCATTCCCCACAAGCAAGAAGTTATGGTGCAGAGAGAATTATCTGAGGTTGAAGCACTGAACAATCTTTAGCCCTTCATACAGTCATAATTTGTCCAAGAAGATCATATCGTGACTTAAGCTCTTCATCACTGCTGGACTTTTAGGCTGACAGGGACAAGTTCGTGATAGATTTTTCAAAGTAAGGTAGCCGCAAGCCCAGGCAAACCGCTCAAACCCCAAACCCTGAGTCAAAAATTCTTAAACCTTAGCCCCGAACTCAAGGCCCAAAGCCTAACCCGCAACCGCATTACGGTTTAGGGTTTAGGGATTTGGGTTTAGGGATTTGGGTTTAGGGTGTAGGGATTAGGGTTTCGGGATTAAGGTTTAGGGTTTAGGGATCACATGCACGAAGCCCCCTGAATCAGGAGTTCTGCTCCAAGGCTTTCGGTGGCAAGGACTGCTCCGAGTTATTACTTTGATAGGGTTTAGGAGGGGTTTAGGAAGTTTGTAGTCCCCCTTAAGTAGATAGAATATGGCTTTGGGCATTTTATAATAAGATCCCCATATACCCCATATTCTATCTACTGAAGGGGGACTATGGATTCAGGGTGAAGGGTTTCCGGGTTGAGGGTTTCGAGGCCTGAGGGGTTTCTGGAAAAATCTCATAGGGTCTCTTTGAGCTTCTGAGATTTCATGCTTCTATGAGGAATGTACATACCAAATGTAAACTCTAGGCCGTGAACCCTGCACCATAGGGCCTAAACCCTAGACCCTAAACCCCAAACCCTGCAGCCCTTACAGCTGTGTCAGCCCATCAGAAAGGAACCCAGGCGTGGCCCGTTCCAGTACACTCAGCCTGGACTCCAACCCCACGAGAACCCATCAATTGAGACAGGCACAAGCTCAGGAAGGAAACTCCACACGATGCACACTGTACTCTACTCACCAAAGAGGCAAACTACGGAGGCACAACACTCCTTTCAGCCCTGTACTGTGTCTTATGGACATTTCCACGGGACTTTCGTGCTGTGGAGAAAAGGCACCACAAAAAACAAAAAAAACAAACCCCTAAACCTTAGATCCTAGACCCCGAAACCTCAAGCCCTAAACAGCGTGTTTTCACAGTACGTGGTTCGAAGCCGGTAGCTGTTTGGTATTTTCCCCTAAACAGGGGGACCTAAATAGAGACCCCCAAATTCTTTTATCCTTATATTTAATGGGGAACCCAAAAAGGTACCCCATTTCGGGAAGCCCTAAGCCCTAAATCCTAAATAGCCCCTATATTCCCCAAAAGGTACCCCTAAGTTAACTCCTTGAAACTTAGCTTGGACTTTAGACACTTAACCCTCTGGGATTCCCTTATACTCCTATTATAGGTAGCTAAGTGTTGACTTTTCAGCAGAGGTCCCAAGTGCCACGTAATTAAGCTTTTACATCTTGGGGGGCAATTTTTGGTTATTGCCCGCAGAGAACCCAGGGATTTTGAGCGAGTGAGGCTGGGCTTGAGGGTTTGGGGTTTAGGGTTGAGGGTTTGCGGCTTAGGGTTCAGGGTTTGGGGTGGACGGTTTGGGGCTTACAATGATGGGATTCAGCTACCCCAGCCGCTACAGTAAGGACCCTGTAGCTATCATGTGATTGTACTGGGGTCTCAATTTTAGGAATTGAAATAACTAAAACCTTTTATTCATTTGAGGATGAGGGTGGCAGATTTAGAGGTGGCCTCTTGGGTTTAGGGTTGTAGGGGTTTAGGTTTTAGGGTTGAACGGTGTATTTAGGTTTAAGGTTTAAGGTTTGGGGTTTAAGGGTTAAAGGGTTACGGTTTTCAAGGAGTGTTGTCCAGTGAGGGTGTCTTTAAAAGTTTTCCTGCTGCTTCGTTACGATGAATTCAAATCCGACTTTGTGCTGGGAAGGAGGCCTGGGTTTCCCCTGCTCCGGTCTAGGGTTTACGGGCCTAGGGTTTAGGGTACGGGACACTTCAGATCCCTCATATTGAGCTCACGGCATTCTAAACTCTAAGCCTCAAAAATGTGCAGATATAGGTTTTGCACGTTCGAGCTTGATCCACTTAAGCATACCAATATCCCTGAAGCCCCACATCCCAATCCCAGAACCCTAAACCTTAAGCTCCCAAACCCTCAACCTAAACAGGAGCTGTCCACCACGATGAACGCCGACGAGTCAGTGGCTCGTGGTTGCGCACTGCAGGTGCTTGGGTTCAGTCGTCCAGGGTTTAGGGTTTTTGGCTGAGGGCCTTCATAAAGGGGCTTTCCCAAACTGGGCCGTTTAAAAGGGGATATAGGGTTATATAGGGATATTACCCCAATACTGGAGAATAAACTGGAAACTGGAGAAGAAAACGGACAATGCCATGGAGACTGGGATTACAAGTACAGGGTAGAGCGGGTAATGATAGTAGTGGTAATTATCGCAATAATAGAAAAAGGTAATACTGAAATGGAAATAGTAGTAATAGTAGGAATAGCAGTAATAGTAGTAAGATTAGTAATAGTAGTTGTAATAGTAGTGATAGTACTAATATTGTAATAGTAATGGTAGTCATAGTAGTCGTAATGGTAGAACGACCGGATTTCGGATTCGGGGTTGCCCCACTCTGACTATCACATTACTCCTCGAGGGTTTAGGGTTTGCTGCTTAGGAGTCGGGTTTGCCTGTACAAACGACTAAGAAGCATTCTTGATGAATACGCATGAAAGTAGATTTTCAATTCGGATGCTGTAGTCTTCAGGATGTAGTAAGATTAGGTGCTTCCTTTGCTTCTTCTAGCACTTCATACTACAAGAAGTATATTTTTCTGTTGGGTTTAATCACCCGAGAAGATTCTTATCGAGATCTTCATTCCAGTAATTTTTCTGAGGGTACTGGAGGGGCCTAAATTATTGGAGCGGCGTTTGGGCATATATCATGCAGCAAGCATATGGGGGGTTTAGGGGTGAATCCTAAGCCCGAAAACTTCTTCCCAGCTTTTTAAGCTTCTGCATGACATTCATTCTGAGCAACTGTCGCACCCCAGCAATCCTTGACTGCAGATCTGAATGAGCATTTCTTACTGGAGGTAAGTTGGGAATAAGGGAATGTACTATATGGGAATTACATAGTGATTATATTCCCGTATTCCCTACTAGGAACCAGTAAGGTTTTGGTATTGTACTTTCGGTTCTGTTCATTTTCCTCTTTTTGCTTTGATGTTTTCTTTGTAGGACCTTGTATGTTATCAGTTCAATGTTTAGAGTTTGAGGGGAAGGGTCAAAGCTGAGGAGCCTTTGGCTCTGCCCCGGGACACCTAGGCAACCTCATCATGAGGGTGAAGGGTGATGGGTTTAGGATGTCGGGCTTGGGGCTTAGGGTTTCAAGATTAGTTGGCAGGGCTTAGGGTTTTGTAACGTGTAGAAAGCCGTCCACCCCACATTTGAAACCCCAAACCCTGAACGCTGAGCCCTGAACCTGAAGCCCCAAGCCCCAAGCCCTAAGCCCAAAGCCCAGCCACGAAGAAATAAACGCAACTTCAGAGCAGAATGGTGGAACCAAGGAATCCCACACCCCGATGTAGAAGCCTGATTGAAATATGTCTACCAATAAAGTTAGGCACCTTCTTGGAATGTTTGGAAATCTGATTTCCCCCTTAGAGCCGAAACCCTTGCACTAAACTGAAAAATTGTTTCCATATTCTTTTCCCTTCCTTACTAACGATTTGGGCTCGTACAGAAATACTTGAGCTGGTTGCCGCAGCGTCAGGCGGCGATGCTGTCGCCCCTCTACAAGGCTCATGCTTGCTAGAGAACACTGGGCCCACGCGGTTTAGGGTGTAGGGTCTAGGGCCTAGGGATCTGACCCCTAAGCCCCTTTTAGGATGTTGGGGGCTACTGTTCACGGATAAAATCTTGTACCACTCAGGCTACCTAAGCTGCCAGCATGCCTGAAAGTTAGGCTCTGTTTATCAGCAGATTACTATCATGTTACTACTATATTACTGTTATATTATTATTGTTATTATTATACTACGATCATAAGTTTCTTCTGGATTTCAGGGTTTTCGGTTTCTGGGCCTAAGGTTTGGTACTTGTTTACAAGTTTACGGCGTTAAGGTTTGGAGGTTGAACCTCAGGCCTTGAGGTCTAGGGTTTGTTGGTGGGTTAGTGCTTGTTGTTCTGGCGTAGGATTTGGGGCTTTAGGGTTTAGCAGTTTTCGGGTATGAGGCAGGATTTATGCTTGCAGGTTTGTGGTTCAAGGTGTTGGGTTTATAGGTATGTGATTCTTCCACCATCCTCAGCGGTCAAAAGCGGGTGTTCGCGCACCCTAAATCTTAAATCTAAATTTTTTATTTGGGGATACTATGGTACCCAACTCCTTTTGGGGTGTAGTATGTTACAAAAGGAATATAATCTCACTAGGTTCAACCACCAAGAAAAAAGCGCTACACAAATGGGCCTCAAGAAGTGAAGCCCAAATGCAGTGTCGCAGTGCAGTGTGCCTCGCCTCGAAGAAGATGGAAGCCCAGCAAAGGCCATACAAAGACTACTGTCCTGCTAATGCGGGCCCACATCAGCTTGGGGGGTAAGCTTAGAACTGAGTTGAGACTGATATAGGGCAAATCCTTATCTGGCAGTTTATCCACATCATCCCCATTTGATCCTTAAGTGGGGTCCGCTTATGGCTCTGCAAGTCCTGGGACTAGGGACGACCCAGTTGCTTATAAGATATTGTTGGTCATGCCCTCACCCACTGGTGCTTGAAGGACAAGTGGTGTAGTTTTCCTAGGGATTTTACATATTTTGGAAAACTCGATACTTCGTAGTATTGTATTGGGACGTCTCATCACAATACGAACTGTAGTGTTTTGAAGTATATTTGGTGCAAAGCTGGCCAGGCCCCCCTCCTCCCAAGGTCCCAGCAGTGCCGGCATGCTGGGAATTGACTGTTGCAATTACGACCTATTTTGCTGAGGTCAAACGCATCTTCCTCCTACCCCTGTGCGGTGTGGTGCGTTTTCTCTTTCCATGAGTGTCACTTAATTCAGATCTTTTCCCCTCAGCCCCTGTGGTGTGGTGGGTGTTCTTTGTCCGAAAACAGTCAGCATTGTTTTGTGCTGAAAACACGCAGACATTCCTTGGTGGTGTGAGGTTGTCTTCCTTCAGGAAATGTCATGATTCGTTGCTGAACCCATACAGATCATTCCTCTCCCCCGCTTGTGGTGTCAACCGGCAACGCGCTGTCGGGATATGGAATTGTTTGAAGCCTTTTTAGATTGTTCGGATCTTCCCCACTCACCCTCTGTGTTGTGGGTGGTTTTCTCCCCTGTAGCATGGGTGATGGGGACTTGCATCATCCCTATGACTGTTGTTAATTTGGAGATGTAACGATGAACCGTGTGTCTCCCTGCTTTACGCAGGTGTAGCTGGCCTGGAAACACTATGAAGACCAAAGCTACGGCTCTACTAGCAAGCCTAAGCCCTAAACCCTGAACCCTAAATCCTAGAAACCTCAAACGCTAAACCCTAAACCTTAAAAGTCTAAACCCTAAACGTCTTCTGCAGACTCTGAGGGTTTGGGATTTGGGGTTTGGACTTTGGAGGTCATATCCACAGAAAACCCATGGTTTACGGTTTAGGGCATAACCCGCCATTCCTGTGACAGTTGGCACCTTTGGGCTTTGAACATGAAAAAGCGATTCAAAAAACGACCATGTGTACTAGGGTACGAGAATGGCGCCTCTGAGATTTCAAAAACGAGGACAGTTACAAGGATTGTGACCTGGACACCCACCATCCATGTGACTGCTCGCACTGTTGAAAGTCCTGAGTTGGGAGTCAGGGAACCATACGATGGGCGGGGCTGACACCATGTATAGCTTTGGGGGCGCTTTTTTTGACATGGCCATTTGCAAATCATTTGGAATTCAACATTCCAGCTTAGACTCACATGTGAAACTTGGGTCATGGGCTCTGTTCAATTTGCCCCAATTCCTGGAGCTTGGTTATGCATGACCATGCGCAGGAAAGCAGTTGCCCCTGTGTAATCTCTGAAAGCAACAGTTCCCCAGCTTTTGCCTGGGCATCAGGGGCGCTGATCTTCAAGATGGTGAGTATAGCCAGGGCGAAAAAAATCTGACCTCCGAAATTGATCCCTAAAAGAATCCATGAATCAAGGGTCTTCAGCATGAATTCACTAGCCCTTAAGGAAACAAGCCTTGTAATAATCGCATAGTAATTGAAACCATGATGCCCGTCAGCACCAGGGGCAAAATTTCCTGGAGCAGGTGCGCGATTTCACCGTGATTGACATCATGCCTCATCCGGCCGCTGTGCCGCGATTTAGGGTTTCAGGATTTGGGGTCTTCAAGGCTTCAGGGTTAGAATTTCTAGGGTTTGGGTTTAGGGTTCAGGGATTAAAGTTCAGGGTTCGGGGTTAAGGGTGTCAGGTTTAGGGTTTTGGCGTTTCAGGTCTACGTTGTAGGGGTTCTTGAAGCTGTGTGTCGAGCCTTGACACATTTGCGGCGAGGTAGGGTACGGGCTTTCGGCATTGTGGGCTTGGAGGACACAGCCTTGGTTTCTTTCGTTTACAAACTTGGGATAGTTGGGGCTGCTTTGAGAAAACTGCCATCTCGGGCTATGAGCCTTGATCTTTTTGGTTGTTGGCCGGGCATGATTACGGGTCTGGACAAGTAATCGGTCTTGCATGACCTTTAGTAATAATGATACGTGAGCCATAATCTGAACTCATTCAAGGGGGTTAGTTAGGGATTACTGCAGGGCTTTTTAAGAGTGATAGTAGGAGTTTAGACGATAGCCCGTATGAAAGGCTGTAAGCCTGACCTCAGGAATGGATCGTTGGGTTTCTTCTAGGGCGTACTATGCGGATTCAAAGGCTACTAGAACTGAGATCAATTTCCTGGTTCCTGGCTATGATGAGAAAGCTTAGCTCCTAACCATAAGCCATCAGTACAGTGGGCTGTACGGTTTAGGGTTTAAGGTGTGGTTCAGGGTTTTGGGTAAAAGGATTGTAAGGCGCTAGCAGCGACAATTATCCAGGCCGCCCTACGATAAAGTAGTAACATGAACAGGAGTTGTGCTTGCCGGGCACTTTTCGCCTTAGCCCAAGAAGGACAAATCGCATGGACATTGAAATCGCAGCATTGGTGTTAGGGGATACAACCGGCATGGAACAGACAGCCAGGGAAATTTAAAAGTTTGCCCAGTTTTAGCAAGTACTAAGGCCTAAGGCCTAAGGCCTAAACGACTGAACCCTTAGCCGAGGTCACCATTGGCTGGATGGGCTCTGCGGCAGATCAGGATGCCGAAAAGGCGCGGATGACACAGAGGGATCCGATAATCGGGCCCGGATGAAGGATTTTTTCGGTCTAGGGTTTGAGGATTTGCGGTTTTGGATTTAAGGTTCCGGGTGTGAGTATAACACTCGTCACTAACCAATGTTGACTGGTTCTGGATTGCCGAGGAACATGAAGTAGAATTTGGGCCCCTAAACCCCAAACCCTAAACCCTCCTCTAAATCTTAGGGTTTCAAGTTTTGGGTTCGAGATTACAGGGGGCAGGCCTTCAGGCTGTCTGAGCAGTATGAAAATGCGGCTATTCTTGCGCGCCCGCAATAGATGCCCGTATAGGTTAGGATTCGGCTTCTTGGGTCATATAGGAAAGCCTGGCTCATCTCAACCAGACTAACCATTTTGGGGCTTGTAGTTCTTGGCTTAATTGGGGGAGGTTCAGGCTCTCCTGCCTCGAGGGCTCAGCACTTGAGTGCTTAATTTTTTTTGGAATTGGACAGGGCTATGGAGGGATATGAAAAGGCAAAAGGCTAGGAATCTGGGAGGCTATGCAAGGGATCACAGAGGCGACCCGCATTGCCCAGCACCCTTACATGTTCATAGTGTTGCCCGAAGCCCCATTCTGCTCAGGGCCAAGCAGGTTTAGGGTTTAGGGTTTAGGGTTTAGGGTTTAGGGTTTAGGGTTTAGGCTTGTAAGGCGCCTCCGCAATTTCAGTACCCTAAACCCGAAATTCTAGTTTCCCTAAACAGGGGGACCCAATACATTATAATCCTCATCACGGGTGCCCCCGAAACAGGTACCCCCGGTACCCGGAGCCCTTGACCCGGTTTAGGGGTCATGGTAGGGGTTCTTTTGTTTGGCCCAGCAAAAACAAGAAAAGGGCTTCAGGGTTTAGGTATCTTGTTGTTGGGTTCAGTGTCTTCAAAGGCTGAGGAGCAGAAATGCTAGTATGGAGACTTTAAACCCTGCACGACCTTAGTAGGGTTTAGGGTTTCGGGCGTTATCTGCAGTGCAAGGCACTGAAGGTAATGCGGGATGTTTCGCATCCACCGTACGGTCATTCTTGTGTTGTAAGTTGTTACTTGGAGGGTCAGGGGACCTAGTAAGTATCTTCATAATCCCTATTACCCATATAAAGCCCTAGTTCTCCTAACTATAAACCTACTTACTAAGTCCCTGTGACCCTCCAAGTAGTAAGTAGCTTACCCAGTTATTCTAATTATTATCTTACTTACTAAGTCCCCATGGCCCAGTAGACAAGGATGGTGTTGGAGGGAACCTTGACCCTTGCTGGGTTTAGGGTCTATAGTCCCTTTAGGTACAGCGCTTTGGGTATCTTTATTCTAATGAGATCCCCACATACCCCATATTCTATCTACTAAAAGGGGAGTATAGGGTTTAGGGTAGGGTTGATATAGGTTTTAGGGGAATATTTCCGCCAGGAATGGAGAATCAAATGGAAACAGACCTGGAAAATGACATGACAGCTGGGATTAAGTAGAGGGCACGTGAGGTGTGGATTTCCGGCAAGAGCCGTCCGAAGAGCAGCCAATGCCCGAGGCTGTGCGTAGGTGAGCTTACCTGGATTTCAGGTAGGTCGCGTTTCGACAACTCCTTCCAGGTGAATCGGTTAAGTCGTCTAATCGTGAGGTTTCTGCGTCAGGCGCTGGCAGATGGAGAGAAGATTTTGCAGTACTTGTTCGCGACATCCGATCTTTCCATCTGTTATCAAAGAAACGCAGCACCTCCCTGGAGATTCTTGATGAGCTGCTGGTGTGGCCGTCTATGCAGATGTGCTGCAGGTGTGGTCCGGAGCGAGCTTCGGACAGTGTGATTCCAGGTCGCAGTCCGGGGTTCTTGTAACCTAGGTACCCCAGTAGTACCCTTTTTCCCTTTCTATTTGGGGGTCTCCTTATTAAAGCTAAATAGTATTTTTTACAGTAGTTCGCTTGCC
>CAJNIZ010016858.1:76775-91286 GCA_905231905.1 Symbiodinium pilosum
GTCGGGCGAGGACAGCATCTACTTTAAAATCTAACAACCCCACAATGGAGAATCCTAGGCGAAATTTCGATACTCTTAGCCCTAAACCTTAAGCCTTAAACCCTGGACCCGAATTAAACCAGGTAGTGTTTTGGATTGGATTCGCTGTGTCTCTTCAAGGGTGTCGGTGTTTGAAGTTGATGTCTTCTGGTACGGTTGCTGGACAAAGTCCCTAAACTACCCTAAGCCCCAAACCCCAAAACTCTAAACCCTAGACCCTAACAGCCTACATACCCCAACCTGCAGTACGTGTACGGTGGTGTAGGGTTTGACCCATCAACAGTTGGGCTGGTATCAGGCCATGTTCCACAATCAAAGGGTTTAGGGTGTAGGGTTTAGGGCGCAATCAGATCCCAATGTTTGGAGGCACTTCGTGCAGCCTTCTTGGAGCCTTCAAACGCGGGCGGGTAGAAGCCCGTACACTGCCCCCCAAACTGAGATAGGGTTTGGGGGTTAAGGGCTTAGCGTTTAGGTATACCCTATCTTCCTGGTTCTTCGTAGGGAATAAAGGAATAAATTCATTATCTAATCCTATATTCCCGTATTCCCTGCTAAGAACCAGTAAGGTATTTGTAAGGGCGACAGTCTGTCCAGGGCTCCTTCTCAGGTTCCATGTTCCTCTTGGGGGAGGGTATAGCCCTCATGAAACCAGTTCAACCCTAAACCCTAAACCCTAAGCCCTAAACCCTAAACCCTTAGTTTCATTGCAGAACATCAGCACTCTGTGGAGGTGGTTCATCTCCTTACTGGTTCTTAGCCTTAGCAGGGAAGAAGGGAATGTGTTATATAGGGCTTACATGAGCTATAGTCTAAACTCCTTAAAAGGGGGTTATATAGGGAATTATATAGGGGGACTACTATAGGGGTCATTAAGGGGGATACTAGGAGTTTAGATAATGGCTTACATAGGGATTATATTCCCTTGTTCCCTACTAAGATTTGGAAGCCCAGCTGACTGGCAACGTAATCTCTGTGCAGACAGCTAAACCCTAAACGCCCGGACCCTGCGATAGTGTGATGTGGTATCCTGTTGGGAGGTTTCGGTGTGCCAGAAGTATGGTGTAGGAGGACCCCACACCCTGTAATAGTGGTATAATGGGAATATAGTAGGACCCTGACATAATCCTTTTTTATCCCTTATAGCCATTATGAATCCTAAGGAGAGAAACTATGCCATATGTCATCAGGGACTGTGCTATTTCAGGGAATACAAAGATGGGTGGTGGACCCAGTCCTGAGAACCATCAATTTTCCGTAAAACCACAACCCTTAAATCCTACATTCCACATTTAGCAATCTAGATATTTGATCCCAAACCCTTAAACCCTTAAGCCCTAAAACCCTCAAGCTCTAAACTCCAAACCTTCAAATCAGGGTGAGTACAAGACCATGACGGTCTTCCCGCGCAACAGCCTCATGAACACCGTGTCTCGGCGCGGTTTAGGCTTAAGGTTTAGGGTTTAGGGTGTCATCAGTAAATGGGTCCCTTGAAATTGGGCCCTGTGCAGACTTTTAGAAGCTGCAGACTAAAGTTAGGTTGGGGGGGGACCTATTTGCTTTTTCTCTAATATAGGGGGTTATGTTTTGGGGTTGAGAGCTCTGCGCTTTCGGAGCTGTAGTCTAAACTCCTTAAAGAGGGGGTTATATAAGGGATTACATAGGACAGTATTGCAGGGCTTATCCAGGGGTATACTAGGAGTTCAGACTACAGGTTATATAGGGGAATGCAAGGTTTGAAGTTTAGGCTAGCTGAACATTTATGATGTTGTTTGGAGTGCTTTTAGGTTTGAGGTAATTAGGCATTACCAGAAATCATGCGGGTCGAAGGGCGTTCTTGCTATGCCCAACGTGGGCAGACTCCCATAATCTGTTTGTACAAGCTTCATGTACGTTTGCTTTAGTTGGGGGAGGGTAAGCTCCTCAACCCTAAACCCTAAAAATCCTAAGCCTCAGCCCTATACAGCTCTATTCACCCTTCGAAGACATGGCAGTCGTAGGGGAGGATGCTCCACGAAACAAATTACGCTGAGCCCTGAGCCTTAAATCCTAAAGCTCAAGATCTAAACCAAAACCCTTAACGTCTAGATCCTTAAAGCCCTAAACCCTAGACCCTAAACACCCTAAAGCAGGCGTTTCTCACAGGATTAGAGCAAGAGGCCTCTAGATACGGAATCAGGTTGAACGAAGCCAAAACGGAAATCTTGTCGTCTAGCCACAAACCGACCCCGTTTTCTTTTCTTCTGGGGAACCGGTAGAGGTTGTTGATGTCGTTAAGTACCTGGGCTCCATGATCTCCTTTAGTAAGCCATTCGATGTGGCATTCCTGCACAGTCTGGGCGTTGCAGAGACCGCATATAAGAAGATTGGGTTGGTATATTGCAGTTCCAATTAAACTGTTTATGGCTACCTTTGTCCCATGTCTTACATACGGACTAGACGCCTTGACATTGACCGCCAAAGACCTTAAGCGTATAGACGGCCAATTCTATTCTATCGATTCCTCCGTAGGGCAATCTGCATAAAGGCCTCGTACTATTCTAGAACAAGCAACGCGGAAGTTTGGGAACAGGCCTCCAGACCACGTCGCCCAACTGAAGCCCTAAATAGAACCCAATACAAAGTGATGCGTGAAGTATACTGCTCAAATATGGACAACCCAATTCACAACGTGGTATTCTGTACTGGATTTAAGGACAGAATATTCACCCAAGGCAGAAGACGGGGCATGCAATTGCCCTACTGGTTGAAACTACCTTAAAAAGGTACCAACCAGGTTTGTCTGACCACACCGCAGGCGTAGGCCATAATGACTGGTACGTACAACTCTATAGGCTCCTGCGGAGCACCCCTGAGATGGCGCCAAAGCTCGCTCGCCGGCACAGAAAAGCGCGCACGGCCCTAGCAAAAACACCCTAAACCCTAAATCATGAGGCCTGTTTATCCTCGAAGCCTAAGCGGCTGCAATCCAATAATCCGAGTCACACGGTGAAGGTTCAGGGCCACGCACCCCAAAACCCAATCTTGAAACCTGGAATCATCAATGCTCTCAACAGAATTAGTTGGCTGGTTTTTGCGTTTTATCGCTGCAACCATTTTGAGATTCATTCCCCATTTAATAGCTGGCGATATATAAGCTTTCGCTCGTTCAAGAGCAACCAAAGAGAAGGAACCCCAGCGCCCCTGAGGGGCAGAACTCAATCTTTCTCTCTCTGGATCCACACCCCTCTCACCCCTCCTGTCAAATAATTCCTTCCTTTGTGGGGCACATTTAATGCCTGGACACGCAATCTCGAAAGCCCCAAACTAGACCCTCGACCCTACCCTCCCAAGCCAGCATGGAACCCCATATAACCCCATGTTTAAGGGACAGTAGTGTTTTGTGGAGCCCATGTTTTGGGGTTCCATGAACTTTCAAACTTTAATCCTTAAACCCTAAACCCAAACCTTTATCCTTAAACTCAAGCCCCACTCCCTAAACCCTAAACCCGAGCCTTTATCCCTACACCCAAGCCCTAATCCCAATTCTCAATCCCTAGACCCTAAACCCCAAGGTGAAGCTGCTTACCTTCTACAGGAAGGGCCCGTTCGACCTGAAGCTCGAGTATGAGGATACCTCGGCGTACCTCGGCTAAGATGGGGGGAGGTTTGGGGACCCAAAACCCAAACCCTGAATCCTAATTCTTGGGTACTGCCCCCCCTCAGTAACAGTTGGATAATAATTATAAAAGGTTATATATAGCCCTTAATAGGACCCCTAATGTAGACGGTTACTGGGTGAGGGCAGTACCCAACCTATACCGTATAAGGTTTAGGGTTTAGGATGCAGGGCTTAGGGTTCAGGATCTGAGGTTTACGGTTTTTGGTGCGAGGTTGCAGGATGTAGGGTTGCCCATACTAGGAGTTTGGGGCCTTGGAATGAAGCAGGACTAGTTGTAAGGTACAGGGAGGAGTACACCCCAAGCTCCAGACGCCAAAACCCAAAAGCCAAAATCCCTGGACCCGCTTCACCCCTAAATCCTAAACTCTACACCCCAAACCTAGCCGTACACCCGAAGATTGAATCTCCAGGCTGGTTCCCGGCACCGGCAAGCTCCTCGGGAATTTCAAGGCTGCGATAAGAATTGTTGTTACCAGGAAAGGGGAGCTCTTGAGGGAGTCCTGTGGAACAAGGGGGTACGAGAGGACTACTCGGGTTCCCTACACCCTAAACTGTGTGAGGTCGGTTCTGAGAATTTCCAGATGGCTAGGGATCAGCGAGCTTGGAAAATTTTTGGACGTTCAGGATTCTGAGGGTTTTGGGATTTTTTGGCCAACTTTTCTCATGGCCTGAGCCTTCGCCCTAAACCCTAAACCCGGCCCTCAAAGCATTGTACTGCTTAGATTTCGGGATTGGCTGCTCAGGATTCTGAGAAACTAGCATGAGTGGCGCATGGTAATAATCCACATGAGCTACAGTCTAAATTCCTTAAAGGGGGTTTATTTAGGGGATTCTATAGGGGTTGTTAAGGGGTATACCAGGAGTTTAGACTACTTAGCTGAATTATTCAGGCCCGTATATGACTGCTTCTTGAACTGGACTTGAGCAGTTTGGGTTTAGGATGGTCTCAGACTCAGAACCCTAAGCCCTATAGTCCCCCTTCAGTAGATGAAATATGGCTGTGGGAATATCATAATAAGATCCCCAAAAACCTCATATTCTTTCTACTTAAGGAAGACTATAAACTCCAAACCTTGCACCCTAAACCCAATGTTCTAAGGGACGAAGAAGAGTCCATCCACAATGTTACTGGTTGGAAGTAAACCTTGAAATTGTCCTGCTCATATTGAAGTCGCATGCTGAGTACACTGCCGCTGTATGTAGACATGATCTTATAGACATACAGCACATGCTACGTTAAGACGAAGGGTTCGCAGCACATCTGCTGACTGCGCCTATGTGCCAGCAAGGCCTCCTCGCACGTCATGTTAAGTTTCTAGGATGAGCATGGAGCCGTAACAGCCCTAACCCTCAACCCTAAACCCTCAACCCTAAAGCCTCAACCCTAAACCCAAAACCCTAAACCCTGAACCCTCACCCTAAACCCTAAATAGCGCTGATCTTTTTGGACCTTGGGGTTGCCACACGCCATGGGCCCTCGACATTGGCTTAAGTGGAGCAGTAAACAAGGACGAAGAAAGAGGGTTTAGGGTTTTGGGGTTTAGGGTTTAGGGTTTAGGGCTTAGGGTTTTGGGGCCAGGGTTTAGGGTTAGGCCCACACCCTTACCTTAAGCCCCCAGACCTCAACGGTCTCATGAGCTAGGTAGCTTTATAATCCTAAAAGCTGCACCCTAAGCCTTCAACCATCAACTGTGAACCCTTAAAGGCCCTCATGGGTTGGTCTCAGGGGTGAGTCGCAGCTGTAGAACTTCTCAAATGATTTTGGGCTGAAATAATTTCCTTGTCCTAAACGAACATGGAAACCCACACGGGGTCTATGGAAAGAAAGCTTGCGTATCAAAGGCTGACAATTTGGGCTTTGGGACAGGTAGAGTTTTAGCGCTGGGGTATAGTGCGGGGTATTATGCTAAAGCCGTACGAGGAAGAGTAGGGTACATAAGCTTCTTACTTGTGCGGGCTTGTACCCTATATCCCCTTCTATCCCCCATGATGCAGCGCAGTCTCTCACTGCTCTTATGGGAGATATTCGGCACTCAATCTCAGCCAGGCAGTTACAAGCAATGGCCGAGCTGGCGATGCTTCATGTTTCTCAGTTCTCTCAGGAGGCCATACTGTATTGATTCTGTCATTTGATCTACGACGAACTCACGACATTAAGCAGACAAGGCTGCTCAAAATGAGAGAAATCGGAATAGCCATGAACCTCCAGTTTCTGACAACGGTCGGAATCCGTCCGCATCCTCATGCTGTGGACGCTCTGGTGAGGTTTACCGACTTATCCGTCGCCCCGAGAGAGCGGGACATCGCCAGCTTCTTCTCTCAAAACATGACCTCCCCCTGGGCTGAAGCATACAACGCAGCTGTCCAAGCCATGCAGCACATATCTAAACCCTAAACCCTAAACCCTACACCCTTTAAACAGGCGGCCTTTTCGCTTTTACTCCAGGGGTGTTGTTGCAGATGTCGCACGCCATCTAGGCTTCACCCGAAGCTTAAAGGGCTTAGGTAAGGGACCCCCAGTTAGACAGCTTTCCTTTGTACCCTCAGGGTTTGCACCCTTGGGTTTGGATCCCTAAGCCATTTGGGGTTCAGGGTTTAGGCGTTTAGGGTTTAGAGTACCCCAAAACCCTAAACCAAACCTTAAATCCTAGAGCTTAAATCCTAAACCTTAAATCCGAAACACCAAGCCCATTTTTCTCCTCTTGGGTTGAGTCCACCTCCAAACCTCAAACTTTAATCTCTAATCCCTAAACCCAGGGCAGCCACTGAAAGCCTAAACCCTAATGTAGACCCGTGATTAATAAACCCCCGTCCCCTAATGGCCTTACTATTAGGATCTCTATTAAACTCCCTGTGGGGAGGCGGTTTATTTATCAGGGGTCTACATTATTACCCTAAACCTTAAACCCTAAACCCTGGGTTGGCAGCCTTCCCACCTTGCAACCTGCACCAGATCGACGTGCCGCCAACGGGGGAGACCAAGAAGATCAAGGTGAAGGCGCATTTGGACAGTTTAGGGTTTGTAAGGTTTTAGGGTTTTGTAACGTTTGTAGGGTTTTCAGGGTTTAGGATTAAGGTTCAGGACTTAGAGTTTAGGATTTTGGGTTTAGTGTCTAGGCCTTGGGCTATGGGGGTCTTGAGGGTTTAGGACATATGCGATTTAGGGTTTAGGGTTGGCCTGGATCCCTAAACCACCCCCTGTAGAGCCCAAATACCTACAAATAGTTAAACGGGTTTAGGTTTAGGGTGTTTAAGTACCTACGTAGACCCGATGTAAGGATAGTTTGGTCTTGGGCTTTGAAGCCTTCTGAGGGCAAATGTGGTCAAGGGTTTGACGTCTAGGGTAGGGTCCATGAGGTTGCATGCCGCTGAAGTGACGCATGCACCCAAAAAATAGATGTTCCCAGTATTTTGAAGGGTATTTCCTTGTCAGAGTGTGCCCTAAACCTTAATCCACCTATGTCTATGTTCCGGAATTCAGGTGTGAAATATATGTCCGAAGTTCGGTTCCTTGGTATATCCCCCGGCTGTACAACTCATCTTATTAGGATCCATAAGGAGAAGAGGGACGCATTGCCATCATTAAGCTCCATGTGAACTATAGTCTAAACTCCTTAATGGGGGATTATATGGGGGATTATATAGGGGACTACTATATGGCTTATTAAGGGGGATACTAGGAGTTTAGACAATGGCTCATGCAAGTGGGGGTGAAAGGTAAGCTGTTCCCTGCTTGCAGTGGCAGTCCTTTGAAGGAAATTTTGCACAGGAGCTAACAAGATGGTTGTGCTTTTTGTGGTAGCTGCTGCAGCAGCATGTGGGGGATGGGTTGTAGCTTGACCTCAGTGGCAAATCCCGTGAACGTATGCAAGTTGGGGTCCTAAAGTCTAAGCCCCCAAATCCTAAACCCTGAGCCCTTGACCGCGCAGGGATCGAAAAACAAAACATCCAAACTTCGCAAACCCTGGAATGCTTCGCCTTAAGCCCCCTTCGATTCAAAACTTTTAGCCCGAAAAACCCAAAATGCTACACCTTAAAACACTAAACCCTAAACTCTGATCCCTAACTCCTGAAACCCTAAAACCTTAACACTCTAAATCTTAAAGCCCTAAAGCCCTAAAACCCTAAACCCTAAGACCTTAAAACCCTAAAACTCTCCGAGGCCAAGCTGTCCTTGAACGGCAACGCGGCATGCAGGGGGAGCTCTACTAAAGTCTAGCAGGTTTAAGGCGGGAATATAGGAACAGGGTTTAGGGTCTAAGGTGTAGGGTTTAGGGTGTAAGGTTTAGGGTTAAGGGTTCAGGATTTCGGGTTTAGGGCTTAAGGTTTAGGGGGATAAGGGGTTTTTAACTTTGAGTCCTAGCCCGGACCAAGCCGTTAGGCCTAATCCAAATCACCCCAATAGTAAATGTCCCATTTCCCAGCCCTGATAGGAGCTGTAGTCTAAACCTTTAAAGGGGCTACATACGGGATTATATAATTATATAACCACCTTATATTTCGGGTTTCAGGTTTGGGTTTAGCAGGGTCTTAAACCTCTTAAGGGGGGTTATGGGTTATATAGGGGACTATTATACGGGTTACTGTTGATGGAGGAAATCTTGCACCACCTTAAGTCCCTAAAGTCCTAGGAATTACAATAATGAAGGGCCCCTAGGTGGTGCAAGACTTCATCCATCAACAGTATTAAAGGGCATACTAGGAGTTTAGATTATGGCTCTGGATTAATGTAGACGCCGAAATACATACCGATATTGTGGACCTGGATTGATTGCATACTTGTGGTAGGGTTTAGGGTTTAGGGTTCCTCAAAAGATCTCATAATGACATTGCTTGTAGGCAACTCACAGGTGCGTTTGCCTTGGCAAGTCCTGCATTGAAGGTATGTCAACCCTTAGGGTTTAGGATTTAGGGTTTAGGGTTTAGGGTTTAGGGTTGGCTTTGAAAAGAGGATATAATCGTGGTTAGTGCAATCAAGGTTCCCATGTTGAGCCTTACAATGGTAGGCGCTCCCAAAATGGGGGAAAACATGCATTCGGGAGTAGCGCTTTCATTCTTGTTGCTGTCAGCGCCAGAGGTGTGATCATGACCATCCGAAGCATCACCGTGTCACCACCAGAATGATCCGCCTAAATCCTGAATCCCTAAACCCTAAACCCCTAAATCCCTAAATCCCTAAACCCCGAAATCCCTAAATCCCTAAATCCCTAAACCCCTAAACCCTAAACCCCAATGGTTTCGGTATGCCTCCTTCCAGCACAGAATCCGTTCTTCAAGCCTAATCCCCAAAACCCTATAGTCCCTCCTGAAGTAGATAGAATATGGGGCTTAGGGTTTAGGATTTAGGATTTAGGGTTTAGGGTTTAGGGTTGGCTTTGAAAAGAGGATATAATCGTGGCTAGTGCAATCAGGGTTCCCATGTTAAGCCTTACAATGGTAGGCGCTCCCAAAAAGGGGAAACACATGGATTTGGGAGTAGCGCTTTCATTCTCGTTGCTGTCAGCGCCAGAGGTGTGATCATGACCACCCGAAGCATCACAGTGTCACCACCAGAATGATCCGCCTAAATCCTAAATCCCTAAACCTCTAAACCCTAAACCCCTAAATCCCTAAACCCCGAAATCCCTAAATCCCTAAATCCCTAAACCCTAAATCCCTAAATCCCTAAATCCCTAATTCCTAAACCCTAAACCCCAATGGTTTCGGTATGCCTCCTTCCAGCACAGAATCCGTTCTTCAAGCCTAAGCCCCAAACCCTATAGTCCCCCTGAAGTAAATAGAATATGTGGCTTAGGGTTTAGGATTTAGGGTTTAGGATTTAGAGTTTAGGGTTTAGGGTTTAGGGTATAGTCCCCCTTGAGTAGATAGAACCCTAGGTCTCCTTAAAAGGGAGGATATAGGGCTTATATAGGGATAATGGAAAAGAAAATGGAAACTACTATTTTGGGTTTAGGGTCTAAAGTCCCCCTTAAGTAGATAGAATATGGGGTATATGGGGATCTTATTATAATATACCCAAAGCCATATTCTATCTACTTAAGCGGGATTATAGACTCCGTCTGAAGGGGAGCCCCTGGAATTTTTGACCAGAATTCAACGGCTCCTAGATTTAGGGTTTAGGGTTTAGGGCGTAGGGTCTAATCTAAGAGTTAAGGCTTCGGGTTCAAGGGTTTGGGGTCTAGGGCTTAGGGTTCAGGATCCTTAATGCGGGGCAGGAACCCCTCCCCAAGTAAAAGCGATACACTTGCTCCGTACCCCACTGGGATGTCAGGTACGAAGTTCCTTACACTGCCTCAATGCAGCTAAGCATTTCATGCGGGGCTATAGGATTCGGAGTAACACTCCAAGACTCGGATTGTCACGGGACACTGACTGTTCTTGTCCATCGTCTGCCCATCGTCCCGAAGTCAACCCCATGCGCTGTGTATGTTTGGTCTCTTCATGCTGTCGATGGATGCAATTCCGCATAATGCTATGTATCCTTAGCCTGGGAATTTGGTGGGAATTTGGGTTCTCTAGCTTTTCATGAGTCTCATGCAGAACATCGCTTATCAGCAGTAGTGGAGCTCGCACAGAGGATTGAATGGGCTCTCAATGCTGTGAGATCAAGGCACATACTGCATCGAGAGTGCCCAGAAGTTGGAAGAGGAAGAGTATGAGGACGGCGCTCGGGGTCACGCTTACATTCTTGCTCAACCCACGGGAGGGAGAGAGAGAGAGAGAGAGAGAGTAACCCTACCGCTCAACCAGAAGGATAGTCTTGGGGAAAAAGCATGGATCTCAGAATTCCCCGACCGCAGGGACTTGTGCCCATGATTCCTTCTTCCAGCCCCTACTGGCACTTCGCAACTCCTCGTGGCTGGAGTTTCATCCTACTTGAACATAAAGAAACCCTATTTACTATACCCGTATTATAGTACCCTAAACCCTAAAACCTATGTACCCATATTGGTACACTAAACCCTTTATTTCCATATTATGGTACCCTAAACTCTACACCCTATGCACCTGTATCATGGTAACTTTACACCTATTTGGCCTTTCAGGGGTCATGCCCGAAATTCGCCTGGGTCAAAAGCTACTGCGCTGGATGCTGGAAATCCTTCTCACGGTTTAGGGTTTAGGATGGCGGATTTAGGATTTAGGGTGGATACCAAAAATTTTGCATGACCCTAGGTATTTTGGGGTCCATGTTGGGGCCCCTTGGTTATGGAAGCTTTCATTTAGTTTGAATTTCTGGCACGGTTTTTTCATGACAATCCTCTCTCCATGGTGGTTTTGATTTTGAGGAGAACTTCCCTTTCCCTGAGGCCCATGGGTACGTTAGATGGAGGACATTTCCTACACCAGTTCTTGCGCGCCAGATGTTCGAAGTCCTAGGGAACAGGAAGCAGGGTTGCTGTTCAGGAATTTTCTTAAAATGTTATCAGGGGGTTTCCCGAAATTAGGGGTACCTTTTTGGGGATCCCTATAATAAGGACTATAGTATATTGGGGTCCATATTGGGGCACCCTGATTTGGGAAACTACCATAATAAGGAAACAGCAACCCAGGAAGGAGGTCCAGATTCTCCCCATCTGCAGTAGATTTATCTGGTTTCTTGTCGTATCATGCTGGCTTGCGCCATCTGTATCAACCGTAAGTGCTTTGGTTCCATTGTCTGTATCAGAACGATTTTTGTGTTTTCTTGTTGTTCATGTGGTTACTAATATCATTCGGGGCCGGTGCAATGTGCAATGTGCTAAAGCCTGCCTACGCCAATCATCGGATTGCAATGTCAAGGAATCTACATTAAGCTACCATAGCATGTGTATGCAGTAGGCCATTCGGTTTTCTCATGATTTTAACTTAGTCTAAAATCCTTAACAACAACCCAGTTTCCTACCTTGCGAGGAGAAGGTCAAGGAGAAGAAGGAGATCGAGGCCGTGCGTTTCGAGGGTGCGACCAGCAGCCTAAACCCCACATCCTCCTGAACCCTAAACTCGACGCAACTTGGTTTGGAAGCTGTGACTTTTTCCGGGTGTATATCCTTATATGTCCCCATATAATCCAGGTTCTACATCCCGCATACAGCACAACCATATATCCCATACATGCCTGAATATTCCCATATCTCCCTATACAACTCTTATATAGCTGAGTAGAGGGTTGCGGCTTTGCAGGGTGCGATTTGTTGGATTCTGGGATGCAGGGTCCAGCCAGAGCTTCAAGGGTTTAAGGTTTTAATGAGTGTAGAGTTTCGCTGCGCCAGAACCTTCTAAATAGCTGGGTAGATACGCTTTGCATTTGTTGGCTTCCTATCCTCACCTTATGACTGAAGTGTAATGCTTTTTTTCGCGTTAGGGAACGCAGTCATTTGGGTTTGAACTCGCAGATGAAGCTCTGACTTTCCCAGAAATCCATCCTGAAGCGGATTCGCTTCTGTCGGAGGTCCCGGCAGAAGAGGCCAAGCCAGCCGAGAGCGAGGTGCGCCCTTTTTTTGGGGGTTTAGGGTTTAGGGTTTAGGGAAGCACTCAAGTTATGACAGGGTTTAAGGTTTAGGGGTTTTAGGGTTACGGGGAACCAAATGGAAAAACAACAAAAAGCGGAAAGGGGAACTCGCACTATGCAGTCGTTTCGAGGGTTGGGGTCAAGAGGACTGGATAGCACATGGAAACGACTGTTCGGGGTTTAGGGGTCACGGTGGTTTGGGTTCAAGAGGAATGGAAAAAAGACGCGGACACTGCTAATATACTATGGTAGTTTCCATTTTCTTCTCCATTATCCCAATATAACCCCAATATAACCCCCATATAAGGCAATGGAGGGATGGATCCCAAGTGTAGCCCTTACCTGTTCCTTTTTTTAAATTTGGGTGCAGGGTCAGGAGGAATGGACAAACATATCGAGAGGATGATTTCGGGATTCGGGTTTAGGATTAGGGTTCAGGAAGTGAGGTTTAGGCTTTAGGCTTTAGGGGTTTGGGGGGAAAGCTTATTGAACAATATTGAACAGTACTGGTATTTCTGTTTTTTCTTTCTTCTGGTTCCTGTTCCTGGTCAGTGTTAAAGGGATGGGAAAAGATCAAGTCATTGGCTAACTTCTCAGGGGAGTACAGGTTGAACAGTGTGTCACATGTTCATGCACAGATGAACCCAAGGTAACAACGTGATCATCATTTTCTACTAATGCTACAACCATATGCCACCAGAGGGCTTTTTTGGGGGTAAAGGCGGACGGGGCATTTCGGCCTGTAGAGTTTGTGTGGGTTTGGGGGGTGAATTGGAGTAATTCCCGGGCAGGGGTGCGTTGTTGTGTGATATGCATCCGGTCTGCGATCGGATAGGGCGGGTGGTCGTAATATTAGACAGACCCCCCAAACAAGTAAGGGTTCTTTATTCGGGTCGCCCAATCAAGCTGCGGCAAACTTGTGATAACTTGGGGGGGGTGTCGGGCTCTGTCACTTAACTTTCCATTGCCGGAGATCATTCCGGTTCTCAATTTAGCGAAAAGTTCGCTCCAATCCGTACCCATCATCATTAATCCGTTCAGCCAACAGTTCGCTCTATTACAAACCCACTTACCATTGCGACCCCAACAGTACAGTTAGGCACTCTAGTCGCACCGATTGCGCGTTTCCTTGCGGAGCGCATACCGAAAGGAGGGTCGCATCAGGATGCATCTACATGGTCTTTGGCTGTTGTCGTGTCTTTGCCAAGGTTTAAAGGAATCGACGTCTCGCTGCCTCTACATGGCGTTTAGCATTGGTTTGGTTTGCGTAACATGTTGCCTCAATGTCAAAACTATGCGTGCCTCATGCATTCCAGCTGGGCTGATTTGACTAAAGTGAGTCACTGCAGCTTTCTCATCCTAAACCTGAAGGAACTTTAATACCATAATACGGGTACATTGTAGGTAGTCGGGCTTTCTGGTTCTAGTAGCTTAATTTAAGTACCTGAACGGCAACCCCGTAACCTGGAGATGTGGGGGACCATCGGCAAATTCAACAGGCTGAAGGAGACTGGCAGTTCCAGCAAGATCCTGTAGATTAGGGTTTAGGGTTTAGGGTTTAGGGTTTAGGATTCTCCTGTGACTGGTTCACCAGGATTCAGAGTTTACAATCAGTGGGTGATAGAGCCAGTGTAGTAGTTGAGGACAGATGGGTTCCTTTTTATGCGGAGCGTCGGGTTTGGCAGAACTCCCAATCCATGAATCCTGGTCCCTAAACCCCTCTAAACCCTAAAAACCGGAAGCCCTAAAGACCCCTTAGCCTCAAAACCCTAGACCCCCGGCCAAAACCTCAACCCTAAACCCTCAAAACAAACCCCTGAGCCTCTTCTCGAATCTCCTGTAGGCTACCCCTCCGCCGCCGCCAGCGGAGGGCGAGGAGGCTAAGGAGGAGCCCAAGGAGGGCGAGGCGCATAGGGTGTAGGGTTTAGGGTCGATGATCTAGAGTTTAGGATTTAGGGTTTAGGGTCTAGGATTGAGGGTTTTGATGGACAAGATCCATGACCTGAAGTTTAACATAGAACAAGGAGTTTTAGAGTTAGGACATATGCCCATATATATACATGGACATGTATTCATACATATATACGGGGTGTTGGGTGTCTTGAAGCCCAAGCCTTAAACCATGTACCCTTAATCCTAAACTCCAAACCCTGAACCCCTGGAGCCCCTCAGCCCTTACACCCTGAACCCTTACTAACAAAAGTATTTTAGGGTTTCGGGTTTAGGGTTCAGGGTTCAGGGTTTAGGGTTTAAGGTTTAGGGTTTAGGGTTTAGGGGTTGGGCTACAAGAAAATTACACTACAATCCATACTTGAAAGGGTCA